>PVIY010056997.1:0-13080 GCA_004026745.1 Myrmecophaga tridactyla
TCTCCTCTCATGATTTTGCACTTGCTGTCCCTCTGCCTGGAGTGCTCTTCTCCAGGATACAAGCAGATTGACTCCCTCATTTCATTCAAGCTGTGGTCTGAGCATCAACCCATATTATGGATGAAACATGTCACCAAGAAGATATGTCAAAGTCTTAATCCCTCGTACTTGTATATGACCTTATTCGGAAATTGGGTCTTTGCAGATGTATTCAGGTTAGATGAGGTCATGCGAAGGGTGAACCCTAATCCAATAGTACTGGTATTCTTATAAGAGGAAAAGAATTGTGAAAACCTTGTGTCTGATGGTCCTTTTATCTACCTTGTCAACAGATGAGTAGACCAAATGGGATAAAAATTAATAGGGGGAACAAATGTTAAAATAAATTTAGTTTGAAATGCTAGTGATCAATGAAAGAGAGGGGTAAGGGGTATCGTATGTATAATTTTTTATTCTGTTTTCGTTTTATTTCTTTTTCTGAATAGATGCAAATGTTCCAAGAAATGATCGTGATGATGAATATGCAACTATGTGATGATACTGTGAATTACTGATTATATATGTAGAATGGAATGATCAAAATAGGAACATTTGTGTGTGTTTGGTGGTTTTTTTTGTATTTAAAAAAATAAAATGAAATAAATTCAAAAAAAAGAGGAAAAGAGAGACAGATATACAACACAGAGAGGAGAATAGCATGTGCATGTCTATACAGGTTGAAGAGAAGAAAGCCATGTGAAGATGGAGATAGAAATTGGAGTTATGTTGCCACAAGCCAAGAATGCCTAGGGTCAACAGAAGTAGGAAAAGGCAAGAAAGAATTCTTCGTGAGAATAGTCAGAAGAAACATGGCCCTGCTGACACCTTGTTTCAGCTTTCTAGCCTCTAGAACTGTGAGAGAGTAATTTTCTGTTGTTATGTCACCCAGTTTGTGATCCTGAGTTATGGAAGCCCTAGGAAATGAGTATACCCCATCAGAAGGACCTACTCTACTCACCCTATATAACATACAGGGCCAACCCCAGTACTCCCCATCCATCTTACCTGACTTTATATTTTTTCATCACACTTTCCAATACCTGTCATATCCTATAATTTCTAATTTGCTTATTTTTCATCTCTTTCCATTGGGATGTAAGCTCTATGAGAGTTAAGGATCTTGTTTCCTTCCTTAAGGAAGAAGATGCAGGAAGGTGCATGGCACATAACAGATCCTTAATAAATACTTGTTGAATGAATTAATGGATGAAAGAATGGATGGTTATTCCTTGTTAAATCATTAGGCCACACCCTGAAAAGATTGCCAAGTTACACAACTGGCCAAATCAATGTTAATAAAAAGTAACAAAAATTAATTGCTTTCATAAAGTTTCTCCTTCTAGAATAGATGCAAAGGGTAAAATAACATATTTACAAAACATAAAACATCTGTCCTCACCTGATCAGCCCTCGATACATGATGTATTCACACCATCTGTTACGGTCAGTGCTGTCGATATCCTAATACAAAGCAGAGAAGAGAATGCTTAAAGCCTAAAAATCTTGTATTCTGAATTGCCAAGAAAATGTGTTAGCCAGTAATAGCAATGACTTTGTGCATGCTTTTTTTCTCTGCCTGGCTTCGACTCAAGTTTTAAAGTCCAAATTATTTACTCATTCCACATATATTTCTTGAGAATATATTATGTACCCATCTAGTTCCTGGACTAGAAGCGGGGAATACAAAAATGGAGTGGTTTAGAAAGGGAGTTAGGCAGATGTATTAGTCAGAATTTTCCAAGGAAACATAACTTTAGGAAATATATGCATATATATAGAGATGTAAATATTATGAAATTTATTATAGGAATTGGCTCACACAATTGTGGGGATGGGCAAGTCCAAATTCCATAGGGCAGACAACAAGCTGAGAATTCTGGTGAAGGTTTTTACTGAATTCCCCAGGAGAAGCTGCTTGGCTGAAGTACAGATGGAAATTCTTCTTTCTGACCCCTAAAATCATCAGTTCTGCTTTTAACGTTTTCAAATGATTAGATGAGACTTCTTTCATTGTTGAAGGCAATCTCCTCAGTTGTTTGTACATGCAATCAGCCATAAGTGCAATCAACTTACCGATCATTTAAATCCACAAAGTATCCTCACAGTAACAATAGGCCAGTGTTTGCTTGACCAAACAACTGGACGCCATAACCTAGCCAACATGAACTTAACCATCACAGCAGATAATAACGTCTGTGGCTCCTTGCATCTTCCCGAGACCTCCAACCCAAGCAGAATTTACCGCATCTTTCCCTGTCATTCTGTGGAATAATAGTTCATGCACACCAGCTACACCATTCTGCTAAAGGTATTTGTTTACATGTGTCTCCACCCTCCCCTTCCTGAGAAGAAGCACTCAATCAAATTTGTCTCCCTTGCACTTAGCACAAATCCAGGCATTCCACAGATGCTCAGTATGTGCCTATTAAATTGAATCAAGGAAATAAACACATTTTGGAAGTAATCATGAGTCTTTTTGATGTTGAAAGCTTGAGATCAGGGTTATTATTCATCAGGGAAGCAGAACAGAAATCTATTTTTTTTTCCTACAATGTATTCAGAAAACTCAAAATATGAAGCTGTTACAGTAAAGGAAAAAGTCTCAATTTTCCTCTGTTAAAAAACCCCATAAATGAAGACATATCTGACCTTTTGCCATTTCTGAATTTTACTATTAAAATTTAACTAAAACACATTTTAAATCACTAAAAGAATATATGACAATTTATTTATCTACTACTTAACTTTGTCCTTAAAGTTGGTGGTGTGGATACATGGATGCTATTGAGTTCATCTTTACTTATTCTACACATATATACCTTTTTTACACATAAGAAAATTATACTAAGTTTAAAAATTAAATTATAAATCTTAGAGATGATATTAAAATGTTTTGGGAAAAAAATCAAAGTTTAGTCATCCAGCTATACATACTGGGAATAATAAACAATGAATCTGTATAACTATCATTTTATTTTATTAGGTTTAAAAGATGCTGTCAAATTTTAAGACTGCAGAATTTTAAAATTCATTTCTTAAGGAGTAAAATCTGTTCATCCAAGTATTATGGCTATAACTCCTTCCCATATTAATAAATTTCCTAATAGAAAAAAAACTATGAGAATGCATTGCCAATCTTGACACAGCTTCTGACAGTGATAGTAGAAACCAACAGAGGATTAAATAAAAATAAAATTAAATTCCTCTTCCCTAACATACACACACACAGACACACACACACACATGTCCTCTCTTACTATGATGCAATTTTTTCTCTGACTTGCAGTACATAACCTTGTCTAACATTCTTCCATATACTTTACAGACCAGGTTCTTACATACACATTTATCTGACATATATATTTATTGAGTCATCCTACATCCAAGGCTGAGGGCTTTGTAGACATTACAGTATGTTCCATCCTCATAGCAACCCCATGATGTAACAGATACTACTTCAACACTTTACAGATATGGAAATTGAAGCCCAGAAAAATTAAATAACTTGCTCCAAGATCAAACTGCTGGTGAATACAATCCCAGCTGGGCTAGTGAATGATGAGGGGCAGTGTGGAGCAAGTCCAGGCTACCTGCTGGGCCCAATGCTGCCGACACGTGGTGGAGCCATTACAGACCTTCCAGCCACTCAGCTGAGCCACGAGCTGAGTGCACGAATGAACCCAGACAGGAACAGAGAACCACTCTGTCCACCCACAGAATCATGTGAAATAATGAACCATTGCTGTTTTAAACTACTAAGTTTTGAGGTGGTTGATTATACAGTGTAGTCTCTGTAATTCCACACTCTCCACTTTTTCCTCTTCTGAATTCTCCTTAATCTCCTTCCTGAAATAATCTCCCTTCTCCTCCCTCATCCACCACCTTAAATGCGGCTTGATCAGGGATTTTCTTTGGTCTTCCTTTTGCACTCTCAACCAATTCCATGGTTTCAATGATCACCTTTATGCTGGCAACTTCCTTCACTCTCTAGTCCTGATTGTCCTTCTGAATTCCAGATCCATATGTCCAGCTACCTATGGGACATCTCCATTATGTCCCACTAAGGACTCAAACCCAGTCCAAAGCTGAATTCATCATCTTCTTTGCAAAAGTGCTTCCTTCTGTGTTCTCTATAATAAACATCACTATCATAAAGCCAAAATGGGGACTCTACTTTCTGCCTTATGCACTAGGACAGAGACTAACTCATGCTCCCTCATATCTGTCCTGCTCTTCTTCCAAAGTTACAGCATTTTAAACTGGGTATATGGCCACTGAGATTAAATATTACAAACCTCAACCCCTGTACAGCAAAGGGTGGCCATATGATAAAATTCCAGCCAATGAAATGTGAGTGGAAGTGTTGGGGTCAGTTTTCTTGCACTGGCCTTTAGAGATACCGTGCATAAGCTTTTTGTTCCTTCTTTGTCCCCTCCTCTATCCTGGTACCTAAAACATCTTTGACCATGAGGTAAACTTGGAAATGGAGCCCTTGTAAAGTGGAGCCACAAGATGGAAGAAGAAAGATTCCTGACACCACAAGTGTCATATCAGTGCAAATCACCCACCCAGAATTTTCTTCTATACAGAAATAATCTTTTATCTTATTAGCCACTGTTACTTGGTGTTTTTTGACACATGTAGAAAAGCCCCATTATGCCATTCTCTCTCTCACCTCTGTTGCTCCAAGAACTTGGTGTATAATGTTACACTGTAAGAGTTAAAGTAGTAAACTCAACATAATATAAATAAGGGTTTTACTCTATAATATTATCTTAAGACATGGAGTTAAAAGCAAAAGGACCAAGAACTCTATATAAGGCCTAACTATATATAAAAATTATATTTCTCATTATAAATTATTACATTTGGCATGCTAGTGTACAATCAGTGTCTTGAGGATTTTATTAGTGTGTCAGTTCCCCAGAGCATGATCACATCTGAGTATACTGATGATTTCAAGTTTTTTAGACCTAAAAAGTTAAGGACTAACTAAATGTCACTTGGTGAGTACCTGTCTGGTTGATCAGCCAGCCTCTCCATGTGGCATTTCATTTTATATTTTATCATCTCAAAAAGTGGAAGACTGTATTTTCTACATATGGCCACAGCAATGTCTCATATCCGTTCTTATAATGTGTTGACACTCCTCCCATCATGTGGTGGGTTTATATTTCTTTCATTTGAATCTGGCTTGAGACTGTGGCAAAAGTGACGCTATGTGACGACAAGGCTAGGCCAAACAAGACAATACAGGGTCACCCCACTCACTCTTGGAACCCAGTCACCTCGCAAGGAAGAAGCCCATGGAGAAGAGCGAAGACCCGAAGCCCAAAGGCTCAGCTGAGCTCCTAGTCAACAGCCAGCCCCGACTTGCCAGTCATGTAAATGAGGTATCTTGAAAACCCCTCATTGAGTCACCTAACCCTACATGGAGCAGAGATGAGCTGTACATGCTAAGACCTCTGCAAACTGCAGATCTGTGAATAAGTAAATGGTTGCTGTTGTTTAAAGTCAGTGTGTTTTGCTGTGGTTTGCTACATAGCTGTAGATAAATGAGAACACATAAAACTGTTGGATTGTTTTTTTTAACATGAAAAGAAACATTTTACTTAACAAATCAGAAAACTTACTAAGATTGAGTTACCTTCAAATTGCCATGTTCAATCAGCTGTAGATAATCTCTGGAACCAGGCGCTGAAGTGATATATCCCAGAAATATCACTTGATTAGAGCTACTTTTCAGTAGTTTTGAAACAGCAATAGCTTGAAGTTTCCTGTCCAAGTCATCTCTAAGAAATGCAAAAAAAAAAAAAAAAAGGCATCTCTTAATTGGGTTTGCAAGGCAATTTTTTTAAGCCTTAGGTACCTAAGTTCCCACTGAAAATCTTCAAATAGTGCACAAAATCAGAGTAATTCCTGCTTGGACAAATATCTTAATATTATGCAACTGCACAAACCATAGATACAGTGCTCCAGCTAAGAAGGCTGACATACTTTTGACTAAGAACATGATCCTTCTCCACAAATCATTTGGCATCAAGTTGACTTAAAATATCAATTCTGCAAAACTGCACGTGTTCAACTTTTCATCAGAAGAGATTGTATCACTAATGTGAGACCTCATCATCAGTATTACAGCTGAAGAACATGTAGTCAAAAAAGAAAACAAGCCAGGAATATTGGTAAGAAGGAGAATCCTGACATTCACAGAACACACCAGGAGCACATAACCCACTCTGCTTCTTCAACCAAACACTTTCTAAAACATTCTCTGGCTTCCCTGGCCAAATCCTGACTAAACATGGTACTTTTGCTATACTAAGCACTGTAGAATTATAACTGAGGTAATAGGCAGGAATATCAAGCTTTTGGCAAGGGCGGGTTACAGTCAATCTGTTGGAGGAAGAGAACATCACATTTGACATGATCCAGCCAGGAAAACTGAAACCATTCTAGGTGTTTCAAACAAAATGAAATTAACATAAGGAACTGGTTACCAAGTAAGCGGCAGCCAAAGAGGGGGGTGAGGGAACCAGAGATTCGCAATAGCGGAGAAACTAATACCACCTCTGTGGCTACAGCAACCACAGAAGGAGGTAATTACTACATTCTAGAACTGGTGGTAGAAAAGGAAGTTAAGGAGGAGGCTCCCCAGAAGGGGCTAGGACCACGTAGGGTAAAACTGTATCCACAGAAGAGACTCAGCCTCTGCCAGAGATACCAGAGGAAGTAGAGAGAGAGGAGAAATACCTGGCTTCTCTCCTCCTTCTACCTTCCAATCTTCCACTAGTGCCTCCTATTGGCTACACCTACCCAGAAGCCAGAAGGCAAGGGAGTTCAGGGAATAAGGTTCTCTGCAATATACAGGAGAGAAAAAGAAAAATTCATCCAAGAGCAAATAGAGAGTAGACCAATACAAGGATTTATATAGAAGGATAGCCAATAAATAAGCCTTAAGGAAAAAAAATGGCAAAGGAAGACGATGGGGAGACCAAGGACAGAGAAGATTGGGGAAATCTCATTGTGACAGGATCTGAAGACAGGATTAAGCTTGGATAAGCATGTAAAAACAGATAAGCAATATTAAAAGCTACCTCAACAAACAGAAGAGTGAAAAGAACGACCATTTGTTAAACACATACTAAATGCCAGGTACCGTGCCATGGTAACTGAGCGGCAGACACTGGCTCTAGTTTGAAATGAGGTTAACTAATTTACCTTTGGCTGTTCTCCACTTCCCCTGTACAGATATGGTCTCTGCCCTCCTCTTGCCCTCAGAGGTTGACCCCTGCAGAGTTCATCTTCCAGGCTCCCTTGTCTGCTAGTTTCCAGTTGGGTTTGGCCAATTGGAGGCACCATCAGGAGATGAAAAGGTGAAATGATAGAGCAGTTGGGGTATTTCTTCCCCAGTACCTCCCACCTGTGTGGCAGCATCTCTGGCAGTGGCTGCATTCCTCATGCCAAGTGATCCCCCTGACTTGGTCCAGATTTCACTGGGCTTTAGGAACATTATTTGTTCCGCCCCTTTAGCCCTGAGAGAGGTAATGACTCTCACTGCTGCTAATATCTCTGAGATTTCAGCATCTTTTCTCTGTTCCTTTTAACATCTTAGAAAGTAGTCCCTTCATTAGGTATGCGGTAAATTCTGTTGCTTCTGATACACAGAACTAGGATTCAAATCCAGGTCCAGAAAGATCCAGAAAACTGCAAGACATGTGTTGTCATTCAAATATATTTTAGCAGTGTGTTATTGGAAAGTAATCTGTGAGTTTAGTTTTACATTTTCTCAGGAAGCAAATGTTATCTGGTGATAAAGTATATGTTTTTGTGTGAGGAGAAAGAGTATGTTGTATGTTTTCCTATCTGTTAACATTGACCAGCCCAATAACACTGTTATGTGGCGTGCATAAGGCAATTTTATCCCATTTTTGGAGACAAAAGAAACGGAACTCAACAAGGTTATCCTGTAACAAAACCAAAACTAGAACACAGGTCTCTAGACTACAGCTTCTGTACTAGTTCCTCTTTGTACATGGCACATATTATAGATTTTCAAAAACATAATATCAGTTAACTGGTGGGCTAAGTTAGTTACATAAAATTTTAGTTTATGATGTTTGCCTAAATGATTTCTAAGAAGTACTGCTATTTCCTAGTTATCAATTGTATGAGATATTTGTGTAAGAAGTAAATTTATAAAATTTTGATTAAAAATGCATGAGCATTTCGTAATTCATTACTAATGTGATTTTACATTTGTATGCCATAATTCCCAGAAAATGAAACTTCTATTTATTTGCAGTGAGAAGTTTTGTATCTGCTATTGAGTTTTGAATCTAGTATTATAGAATACAAAGGCAAACAAAAACATGCAACAATGGCTTCACAAATTATTCAAGATCCTTTATGCCACTTGGGAGGCTATACAGCAGTGCCCACAAACTGTCCTTCTGGGCAGTGACACAAGAATGGTGGCTCCTTAAGAGCAGAGATTATAGCTAGCACTGTGCTCAGTATGCAGCAGATGCTCAATTCATGCTCAATGAATAAATTATTTTTAAAGCTGCCTGGTATTTAGTGATGTCTGATTTGATTTCATAATAATGGCCAGTCCTAATGGAGCACTTACTGTATTCATGTACTTTGCATATGTAATCTTACTTCTCACAAGAACCCTACGAAGTATGGAGGATTATTGCCACTGAGGTTCAAGGAAGTAAAATAAGTGTGCAAATGTTACACACCTAGTAACAGAATTAGAATTCAAACCAGATTGTCCGAGTCTACAACCCAGGCTCTTAACCATTAAAATATACTTCTTCCCTCCCTGGAGTAATAGATCTTTAAGAAGTTTCAACCACTATTACTGCTATGGTTGATTTTGTTATTATTAAATCAAATAGCAAGTAAAGGATACGGTGTTAATCAAGGGGCTTAAATATGTGGTCAGCAGAAAGTTAAATAAGGTAATCCTTTCCTCCTCTTTTCCAAAGCATATTCTTAGGATGGCTTTTCAATTTTCTTTTCCCTTTTGACTTAACATTTATTCTTTACATTGGACAGGAGGTTGAAAGGTTAAAGGGAGCACAGAAAAAGTAGATTCAACTGTTTCTTAGGTAAAATTCTAGGTGAGGTTTTGCAACCTTTAGACACTAAAGTATCTATATTTAAAGAGATAAAGCCAACTCAGTGCAATTAAGGTCAAAGTGGAGGGATTTTCTGAATGCCTGTATTTTATGTATGAAAATTACTGGGAGAAACAGAAAGTATTTCTTCAAACAGCCTTTTAAAGAGAAATGGGCCTTCTAGACCATCCATCCTACAAACACCATTCTTATTTCTAAGGAGTCAAGCAGAAGACTAAATAATGAATGGTTCGTGCTAATTATATTTGGATGGATTGCTTACATTATTTATGCTCTGACATAAGCAGAAAACATTCAAATATGCCTTCACAGGTCCATGTCTTAGTGAGAGAAAAGTGAGGTAACCAGGAAAATAAGGATAGCAGACATGTTGGTACAATAATGTTGTTTTTCTAATGTTTTATATGTAATTTTAAAGCTCTGAGGTCTCCTGTATAACTAATGGGGACAGAATAAGCATGTTTATTTTAGTGCACTTTTATAGCACTTTGCATCATTGTTCTAAATCATTATGGTTTAGAATGGTAAAGCATTACTTATAAACTTTTATCTTTGCTTTTAATATATTGTTGGCAATATTCATGAATCACTCAATACTAAGTCACTGACTATGTTATTCTTTGGGGAATAAACTCATTCCCCATTCCTTGAGTTTTCTTGTATAGGAGTTTCCTTAGAAAACTATGCTGGCCTCCTTCCCTACCCTTTACTTTGGGGGAGGACTTTATAATAAGTTTGGAAGAATTAGCTGAGCATGCTTTTCTCAAATCCTTCCTTTTTCTTCCCACTTGCCAGTTTGCAGACCGGGTGTTTTCTGACCTGCTCTCTCCACCAAAGAGAAAACTTGACAGGGCAGCTCAGCCCATGCTGGGTAGGTCAGCTATTTTGGAGAACAGAGTCAGTTGTATACACTGTTAGAGAATGTATCTGCATGCCTATAAGAGCATAATTAAGTCATGTCTTCCAAATAGGCTTATTAGTATTAAAAGTGATATTTTGATTTCCATCTGCCAGACACCTTTGTCTACCTATGAGCTGATTCTGAAAACATGAGAGAAAAAAGGAATGTTGTTTGGTACCCTCAAATCCCAACAGTAACTTCTGGTTGTAGTACTAATCCTGGCGGAAAAGGATTTTCATTTTTCTGTAGTTTGGTTTACTCTCTGGTTAAAAAAAAAAAGTGCAGGCTCTGAAGTTGGGGGCACCTACTTCCCAGTCCGTGACCTTGGTTAGGCCAGTTATTCACCCTCTCTCAGATCAGTTTATCGATAAAATGGTGTTAGAATAGTGCTTACCTTGTCCAGAAGGAAGATTAAACACAATACTGCACTTAGCACAGCACCCACACAGAGAAAATGCCCAGTAACTGCTGGCTGATGTGGCCATCGTTTCTGTCCTGTGCCATAGCTAAAGAGCGCATGCATCTCAGAATATTTCTCTGCCTGGTTTTTTTTCCTTTCTATTTTTCAAATGTTTATGCTTGATTTTTAAAACCAGCAACACAGGGGGAAAATACTTAGGGAAAAGAAAGCAAATCAATGTCCTGTGTTAATATTTCTTGACATTTGTGTAATATCAGACAGACTAAAGAAACCCACTCATGATTCCCAAAGTGTGTCACAACGAAGTCCACCAGTCTGTCTGTGAAGTTAACAGTCAGCGTGATGGCCGGTGCAATCTCGCCCTCTGGCGACGGAAGAAGGTGATGCTCCGACTTCACTATCGGGTATCTTGACAAAACCATAATCCTGTATTGGAAGGAAAAGAAACATGTGCATCATTGTTGGCCGCACATAACACGCAGCAAGACTGAGTTGTGTCTTACTACAGTGATGTGCTACAAGAATGTGTCACACTACAAGCATCCAAGGGGCATTAAGAGCAATAATGTGACAGAGATGAGCTGCAACTCTTGTCAGTTCATTGTATCTCTGCTAAATGTCTTGCTAAACAACAGCTGTCAAGTCTTTTTTTATTATTAGAGAAGTTGTGCGTTTACAAAACAATCATGCATAAAATACAGGATTCCCATATACCACCCTATTATTAACACCTTGCATACCATGGTACATTTGTTACCACTGATGGATGCACATTTTTATAATCGTACTAGCAACTATAGCCCATGGTTTAACTTAGGGTTCCCTGTTTTAATAAGTCCTATAGAGACACCCAAAGAGCAGCATTAGTAATATACAAAATCTGTTTTATTTGCATAGTTACTCTGGCAACATATTTTCAAATAATTCTAATATTAATCGAAACATACAGAGCTCTACAATCTCACTAGCTGTGCTGGTCTGAATCTGTGGTGGACCCCAGAAAAGCCATGCCCTTTGATCCTCATTCAGTACTGCTGGGTGGGAGCATTTTGATTGTTTCCATGAAGATGTGACCCACCCAATTGTGGGTGGTAGCTTTTGATTAGATGATTCCCATGGAGGTGTGTCTCCACCCACTGAAGGTGGAGTTGCTTGCTGGAATCCTTTAAAAGAGGAAACATTTTGGAGAGAGCCCCTTTTTGGTAGAGCCACGTGAAAGCCAGCAGACGCCGCCATGTTCGCCATGTGCCCTTCCAGCTGAGAGAGAGACGTTGAACATCGTTGACCTTCTTGAACCAAGGTATCTTTTCCCAAATGCCTTAAATTGAACATTTCTATAGATTTGTTTTAATTGGGACATTCTCTCAGCCTTAGAACTGTAAACTAGCAACTCATTAAATTCCCCTTGTTAAAAGCCATTCCGTTTCTGGTATATTACATTCCGGCAGCTGGCAAACTAGAACGCTAGCAAAGGCATGAAGTAACAATTCACAAAATTAGAGATTAAAAACTTTCCAATAAATATATATTTAAATGTTCAATGTCACTAAAAATTAAAGAACTATGTATGAAAAGGATGAGCAAAGCTCAGCCGCAACCGGCTTCTCTTCTCCAGCTATATGAACTATCCCCCTGGTGCCCTCATGGAGTCCAAGCAGAACATTCTCTGCGGCAACGGTACCCGAATTTACAGCTCGTCTGTCCCGGCGTGGCCCTCCAGGCTACAAGCATCTGCTACGTGACGTGGCCCAACCATTCTGGGCCATCTCAAACTCAGCACAAAATTGACGCTTTCCTGGTTGTTCCAGTCCCATAAAAAGCATCATCTACTATCAGTTATTGAGGTCAAAAACCTATACTCTGGCCCTGATTCTTCACTTCCCTCATCCCAGACAACCAAACCATCATCAGTAAGTTTTTAATCCTATTTCAAAATATTTCCTGAATATGCTGTCTTCTCTCCAACCTCATTGTTCCCAATATCATCTCTCACCTGTGCTACTGGACCTGTCTCCCTGCTCCCCCTCTTCCCCTCAGAACAGCCAGAACGATCTCTCTAGAATGTAACTCAGAGCGCTGCCCTGCTTAGAATCCTCCCATAGCCTCCCATCACACCAGCTCAGACCCAGAGCCCCGTCTCCCATCACACCGGCTCAGACCCAGAGTCCTAAATTGGACTAGGAGGCCCTCTCTGATCAGGTGTCTGCCCGTGACCTAATTCTAACCAGTCCCCCTCCATCCTACGCACCACGCTTGACACCTCTGCGGATCCCTCTCCTCCCAGCTGTTCCCGCAGCTCCTGGGCCCGTCTCACCACGTGGTCTTCAGAGAGCCCTTCCTGAACACCTTAGCCGGAGCAGGAAGCCCCGTCGGCACTACCCACCCAGCCACTCTCTCTCAGCACCTTGTTTTCTTCTCCACATGGCCCTCTCCAACTATATCCAATTACTTTAGTTATTCCTTTGTGTGATGTTTATTTCCTACCTCATCACACTAAAATATAAGCTCCGTAAGAGCAGGACAGAGGTCAGACATGCTCCCTGCTGGTCTATAATAGTGCAAAATTGGAA
>PVIY010056998.1:0-13080 GCA_004026745.1 Myrmecophaga tridactyla
ACTAGGCCCATTCTAACTTGTCCATGTTGGAAACAGCTGTTGATAATATGGGATAGGAGGATGGAACTAGCTGATGTTCCAGAGAGACTGGACCCTCTGGTTTTCAGGACTTATCTGGCCTAAGAACCTATCTGGAGATTGTAAGTGTCTGGAAAGTCATCATAGTGCATGGAACCTTTGTAGAATCTCAGATAGAGCCATGGGTGTTCTTTAGGATTGGCAGGAGCAGTGTTGGCTGGAGTTTGGCAAACCATGGCAAATAGCAACATGTAAGAGTAGGTTCCAGAATAGCCTTTCAACTCTGTTTGAACTCTCTCAGCCACTAATACCTCATGTTGTTATAATTCTTTCCCCTGTTTTGGTCAGGAAGGCATTGTTGATCCCATAGTGCTAAGGCCAGGCTTATCCCTGGGAGTCCTCTCCCATGCCACCAGGGAGAATGTCACCCCTGGATATCATGTCCCAGGTAGGGGGAGGATAATGATTTTACTTACAGAGTTGGGCTTAGAGAGAGAGAGGCCACACCTGAGCAACAAAAGAGGTCCTCCTAAAGTAACTCACAGACATGCCTATAATTAGGCTTAGCTTCTCCGTTACAGAAGTAAGCTTCACAACAGCAAGGCTTAAGATCAAGGGCCTGTCCTATTGACTTGGGATTCACTAATCCCAAGTGTCAGGGTTTTCCCCGATGGTAAAGTTTAATAGTTCCATATTTTTCTCCCATCCCTCATGGGACTTTGCCAATACTTTTAAATTATCTGCCCAACATACTCTGGGATATATCCAGACATTACATCAAGCTGTACAGAATTACAAGCCCTCATTTCCATGCTGGGCTCCCTGTGTCTGGGTTGTTTAAATGATCTATCCAGACAGGCTGAGTTAGACTATGTGCTACAGAAAATAAAGGTTTTGGACAAAATAAGCCTCTCTTCGTTTGGTCTCATAGAGTAGGTGAAGTTCTAAAATACAGCAATGCCCTCCTTACTGTGTATTCTGATTTATCTTAGTCCTACCCAATCAGCTTTGTTCTTATCTTTAATTGAAGCTTGATCTCTTTTTCAGTTTCTTGAATAGTGGTTGCATGTGGCAATGCTGACCTTCAGAACTGCAGAACTCCTACTCTGAGTCTTAGGAGTCACACAGGTTACCCAAAGTTCCAGGGAAATACCAGGTTATACATACATAGCACAGTCCCTCAAAAACTAGAAATAGCAATTACAGCTCTGAAGAGAAAGTTTGTTTAGAAACGTTTATTCATTCATTTACTGGGTGTTTATCCTATGCTGGACACTAGGTTAGGCACTGGGTGGGCAGTGGTGAATACAGACAGGTGGGACCCCTGTCCCTGCAGGGAAGAGACACCAAGAGGCTGCATGATTAGGTATTGAATCATGATTGTGATAAGTGGGAGTTACAAAAGCTGCTGAGTTCCGGCAGACATGGCTATTCATGGAAGGTACATTTTTGGAAAATGAATTATGACGAGTTTGTCTGCAGAAACAGGTAGACAGCATGCAGTTGGCCAGCGGGGTTCACCAGGTGGGCAGGGAGGAGAGTTCTGGCTAAAGGGTGTGGGAGCAGGGCAAGGAGAGAAATGGGCCTTTAGAAACATCTCCCCTACCTGTGTCAGTCCCCCTGGGAGCCACCTTTCCATGCGCTCATGACAGGTGTCCGTTCCACATGTGTGTCCCAAGCTTAGGGCTGGGGGCTGGGAATGAAAGGACAGATAAGACCAACCAGCGTTCTTCCCAGAGCAAAGAGTGGTACAGTGTAGTGGGGCCGGAAAAGTGAAACAAATACTGCCCAAAATAGCATTCTTGCAACTGTGATAACTGCCGAGGAGGAAAAATGTGGAGGTCCAGGAGGTTTGGAAAGAAGGGCTCCAGGAGGTGGTGGGCTGAGACTGAGAGGCGGGATAAAGCTTGGCAATTATGGGGCTGTGGGGGAGGGCATAGGAGGGGCTGGGACACAGGGTGGAAGGCACGTTCCAGCGAGTGTGGGCTCAGGGGCATGAAGGCGCGTGCCTCGTGGTGGGAGTGCAGGACAGGGCATGGGTGACCTACAGTGGTCATTAATCACTACGCTCTGGTGGCTGAAGGCAATGGACATGTATTCTCTCAGTTCCTGAGACCAGGACTGTAAAATCAAGTAAGTCTTGGTTTCCCAGCTGCTAAAATAAATACCATGCAATGAGCTGGCTTAAACAACGGGAATTTATTGGCTCATGGTTTTGAGCCTGGGAGAAGTTCACAGTTGAGGCATCAGCAAGGCAGTGCTTTCTCCCCAAAGGCAGTGGCATTCTGGAGCTGGCTGCTGGCCATCCTTGGGTCCTTGGCTTTTCTCTCACTTGGCAATGGCTGTGGGGGCATCTTCTCCTTTCTTGCCTGGGTTTCATGGATCTCTGGCTGCTCCCTTGGCTTTCTTTTTCTCTGTCTGACTTTCACTTTGCTTATAAAGAACTCTGGTAATCCAGATTAAAGCCCCATCTGATTCAGTGGGGCCAAGTTTTAACTGAAGGAACATCTAGAAAAGATCCTATTTACAATGGTCCACAGCCACCTGAATGTGGGGCAAGACCAAGGACACGTCCAAAATGGGGTAGGCGAGTCAACCCCCGGGGTGCAGGCAGGATGGGTTGCTTCTGGAGGCTCTGAGAGAGAATTTTTTTCCCGCCCCTTCTACCTTCTGGTGGTGGCTTCCAATCCTGGGAATGCCCGGGATTTACTCTCTGCCTCCATTTCACATCACCTTCTGCTCCCTGTGTCTCTCCTCTTCTAGCAAGGACACAAGTCGTATTGAATTTGATCCCATCCTCAACTAGTGTGATCTCATCTTGGCTAATTGCATCTGTAAAGACCTTCTTTCCAAATAAAGTCACGTCCTGAGGTTCTGGGTGAACGCTGATTTTGGGGGGATGCTGTTCAACCTACTATAGGCACTGACTGCCTGGAGTGGGGTTGGAGGGCTAGACTCGGGCTGGCCTGGGGCCTCTTGACTCTGCCTTCACTTGGGTAACTTAAATGCAGATTAAGTGTCTGTGGGTTATGAAGAACCACTGGGTATCTTGGTTGGATGGGATGTTGGCTTGGAATAAGGAGGGATGTATGTCCTGTGAACCTGTGATTAAGTGAATTCGAACCCCTCTCCCATTTTCCTAAGTTAACCCATAAAGCCAGAGCCAAGTTACAGAAACCATTCCAGTGGGTCATGGAAGACACTTTTCCAGGAGGTTTCTGTCGAGTGCTTTGCTCCTTCACTGAGGTTTCATGGAGCCATGCTGCATTCCAGGCACTGAAACCCAATAATAAATATAACATCTGCCTGAAACCACCTCCCACCCCCACCCCCCCCATAAAGGTCACAGCCAGGTAAAGAGCATCTTCTTAAGTGCTGTGGGAGAGAGCTAATGGGACACAGAGGAGCCTGGGAGAAATGGCTCGTTTCCCGCCCATGACCCGCGGGAATGAGATGCTGTTGCTGAGCCTTTCTTTTTACAGGAGAGTGGCTGCTGTCACTGCTTCTGCTGCTGGCTTAGCTTCTCCATGCTCACCTCACTTAGGTCGCAGCTGAAGGACAGAGCAGAGCAAACGAATTTCCAGGGACTCCAAGACTTAACCAGGATCCTTGGGGGTTCCCGTTCCTTGGGCACGTCCTCATGTCAACCAGGAGGAGACACAGGGACCATGGGAGAACACATCCCAGTCCAGCGCCCTCCCGGGAAGCATGGGACAGGAGGGCACAGCCCATCATCAGGATCAGCCTAGGTCCAGCCCTTGGTTGCTCGTGAGGGTCAGGAGCTTTGCATGGAGAGAGACGATTCTACTGCGGCAAGCAGCCCCACAAACTACACCTGCAGCCTGCTGTCCAAGGGGAGTGCCGAGGGGTGCAAAGGACTGGGTGGCAGCTGGCAGTGGGCTGTTTCATTTGCCTTTCCTTCCTCCAGCTTTGCCCAGATACCCAACAGGTCAGAGCAAAAGATGCCCTGGGGTGGGGGGAGGGGTCTTGTCTGCCCCAACCACCTCCAGGGGGAGAAAATGGGGCTCAGGGAGGGGGACGCCTCAACTCTCAAGGTAAAGTGGAGGCTGGGATTAGAATCCCATATAACCTGTGCCTGTTCCCAAATGCTTGCCAGGATGACCCCCCGGCCCAACTTTTCTGGATCATTCTTGAGCTGGGGCATGTGGAAGGGGCTTTTGTACCTCTCTGACAATGCCGGAAAGGGGGTGGGGGTAAACGGCCTGGATTCCTAGATCCTTTCCACTTTATCTGTAGAAGAGGACAAGTGGTGATAGAAAGCGGGGAGATGACAGTGGAGTGGCTGGCCAAGCTGACTCCTTCCCGCCTTCCCCAGCAATCTTGTCTCAGACTGCCTTGAAATGCATCACCCACCCACCCACCCCTGCTGATTATCACTCATCCCCAGGAAGGTTTTAGGAGAGGCTGGGCGCTCATTGCCTAGGAAGTGCAATTATCGTTTCATTAAAGATTGATTACACATGTGCCTGGCCATTTGAATCATGGCTCTGCTGGCACCGCTAATTGGATGATAAACGATTCCACCCTTGGACCTTGGAGTCAATACCAGGGCGACCCTAGGATGGCAGCCAGCCTGTCCCTCCCACCCGGAGGTGGGCAGTGAGAAGAGGGACGAGGTGTGAATTCTCAGGCTACAAATAGAGCCAGCTTGGGGGTTGGAGGTGCCAGGCCAGGAAATCTCAGCCTAGCCTGGAGTTCGTGGGCCCACATGCAGCTACCAAGAACTCAGCCACGCTTTGCATGTCTCCAACGGGAACTTAATTTCAATTTAATAAGACATATGCTTGGTTGGTTTAATGCCTCTTGATTATTAAAAGCAGATCGATGGACATTTAAGGTGTTCCACAGCCCTGCAGGAATTGTGATGTCGTTCTAGCCCCGTTAGGACTGAACGAAGGTCTCTTTTGGACCCACTAAGGTGTGCATTCACTCCTTCATTTGCTCACAAGGTGTGAACGGATGATGGTGGGAGCAGAGAATGGACACAGACCCCCACATAGCTTCAGCTGTGTGGGAGGGACATTAGCAGAGGGTATCCGTGCAGGGAGACCCAGCCCCATGGAAGCCTGTGAGCTCGAGGCACAGACTCTGTAGCGGAAATTTTAGGGGAGGCCCCACAGCCTCTGGGCAAAGGGCTCAGGGGGGTATGTCTGGAAGATCCATGGCCCTGGAGATCAAAGGGTGGGTTTGGGTCCAATGGGACAAAGGAAAAGGGGAACAGGAGTGGGACGAGGGGTGTGGGAGTCAAGAAAGCCAGTGGAGGGTTTGTGGAATGGGGAAGAAGAGGCTACCAAAGCATAGAGAGAACTGGGAATTGTGGTTGGAGTGGTCAGGGGCTGGGTCCTGATGCTTTAACTGTTTGAAGGAAGTGAGCAAAGACGGGGATTCTTTTGGGGTGCATTCTTCAGCTGGAGTCACGGCCTGGGAAATGGTACTCAGGGTAGGCTTCCTGGAGGAGGTGGCTTTCCAGTTGGCCTGGCAGCCAGCATGTTGTTCCGAGGGACACCACATCTGCTTAGTGTGTACCTGCGCCCACTGCCAGTGGGCCTCTGTTTGAATCCTTATTGGAGGGTGGTCTTAGCTGGGCTGTCTTCCCGCCCCCCTCTGCCTGTTGCCATGTGTGCCTTTCACCCCAGGTGGTCTGCCTTCCTGGTCCTCTTTGGCCTCTCCCATGGGAGCCCAGGGACCTGAACCAAACTCCTCAGGTGACAACAGCTGCCACCTGGCCCAGACTCCCAGCCTTCTCAGGTCCTGCTCTGCTTGGGTTTCTCGGGGCTGACTGTAGCCCCCCAGGTTCACAACAGGCGAGTCTGTTCCTGGAGGTGAAAGCAGAGCCTTGGGAGCCCGAGCCTGGTACAGAGATTTAGGACTTGTCAGCCACTCGGCTTACGGGACATTTCCTACCCACCTTTCCTTCTGCAGCCGCAGCACCCAGGCCCCTCCGATGTGGACAGAAACGGGGCTCAGGGAGGTCAAGTCAGGGCCACAGCTCAAGGCGAAGGAGCTGGGACGTGTTCTATGGATCTTTTCCACCCCTACGGGTGGTTGCATCTTGCAGAGCCAAGCTTTGGGCAATGACCTCTTTCCCCCGGGGTCGAGGACCTGTCTTTAATCTTTGCAGCCAGGCCCAGGCAGCGGTGCCTCCTGGAGGGCCTCCGGGTACTGAGCGGCCAGCCTTCTTGTGCTGTGCCCCCCGGGCGACCCTGAGATGGAGAGGTACAGCCGCGGGGGCAGTCTGACATTCCCTCTGCTGCCTGTGAGTGGGGTGCTCTTTAACAGGCCACTCTCTGGGCCCCATCTCCTAGGGGTGCTGGGGGACCGGCGACAGGACCCTGAGTCTGAATATTCATGCTTGGTCCTTGAGTGGCACGCAGGGAGGGGCTCCCGGGATGCCCATTTATCCCATAGCGCTCTGGGCAGACCTGCCACTCTCAGCAGACCCAGTCTGGCCCTGGAGGCCCTGTGGTGGCCTCCTGCCTCCTGCGGCTCTCCCTGCCTGGCGAGGGCCAAGCCCGCTGTGTCTCCGTTACCTTCTACTACACAAAGCGAGCATCCGATGTGGCAGGTCCGACCCTTGGGAGCAGAGAGGCACAGGGCTGTGTCCCCGCCATTCCACCCACCCAGGGCGCAGCTGCGGTGCGAGCACCAGAGGGAGGGCAGGTGCGGGGCTCCGCCTGGGCAGGCCACGGCCCTGGGTCTCAGGGTGGATGATTGTCCCCCGTGCGACAGAGACCGTGAGAAGGAGGCGCCAGTGGGGACAATGCACAGCAGCTTCTGTCCTGCTAAAATCAGGGTTTAGTTTTTTCCCTCCAGTCGTTGTGTTCTTGTCCGTTTACAAAGCAAGCTATCGCTTGCTTAAAACTACACCTTTGAGGTCAGATACAAAAGAGAGTATGTATAAAAGAGAATTGTCCCAATTTTGTCTATTTTTTTTTTCTTTTTTTTCTTTATGGAGAATAGACCTGAATTTAGCACTATGCAGAATTAAAATACTGAGCAAGCAGTCCTAGAAAAAGTGTTTGCCTTCCAAGTAGACTTCCTCCCCTGGTTAATCAGATGCTAGAATAACCTGAGCAGGGGTTTGGCTGAGGCTGCAGAATTGGGGGGCTGAAGGCAGGAGCGCCCCCTTCTCACCGGCGGGCAGCGTCTGCCAGCGCAGGCCCAGCTCCCGCCCACAGACACGGCTGCTCTTTGGGGAGAAAGAGAATTCGCTTCCTCCTAGTGGGGGATCTAGACAGGGAAGAATTAGTAACCCAGCGAGTGCGGCTGCCTTGGGGTAGCATTTTTTCCAGTCTGGATTGTGTTGGGCTGAGTTTGGGGGAGCCAACTTGAATAACTCATTCAAGGCCCAGTGGCCGAGGAGGCATTGCCAAACCACCCTGTAATTTGTCTTTTAAAATTTACGACCCATGAAAGCTGGCGATCGCTGCGGCGGACCATGCAGCCCTGTGTCTGCTGGCAGCCTTGCCCACTGTTCCAGCTGGTGTGAGTTGGGGGGTTGCTGGGGGCAGCGCCGTGTTTTTGTCTCCTTCCGCCCTCACAGTCGCTGCAGACAACGCCCGACTTGTCCCATTTTGTACAGACGAGGATGCCGAGACACTGACCTTCCCGCATCCCCCTCAGCACGGATGGCCGAGGACACAGCGACAGGGGCTGTGCTTCCCAGTGCCCCTTCTCTCTACCTGGGTGGACGCTGCTCTCCGGAGGGGGTGCGGGGGCTTCAGGCTGGCCGGGCTCTGTGCCCTGGGGACCTGCCTCCCTCCTCCACCTCCGGAGCGAGGAGGACGTGGGGTTAGCTCCCGCAAGCTCTGCGGACAAAGCAGGGACAAGTGGTTTCTTGTTCTTGCACACAGCAGCCTGGGCCAATAAATGCTGCTTGGCCCATCACGGAGCGTCCAGACCGGCTCCCCAAGGGGGCCTTTTCCAGGAAGACCCATTAGCCATCTGGGGACAGTCCAGCGTCAGGGGATTGTGCCATCTCTGGCTCCATTAACCGCCACTCTGCGGCCCCCACTCCATTTGGACCAGCTCTTCTTAGCAAGAAACCGGCCCTTCTGCCCTTCGAGTGACTCCTGGAAACCATCCCGGCCCCCCCGGGGGACCAGCAGGCAGGGGAGGGCAGCGGTGGGGAGGGCTGCGCGCCAGAGCAGAGGCACGTTCCCTGCCTCCTGCAGCAGCGTCCGGGGGCATTCCACAGCGGATGCGTGCTGGCACCGTGTTTGAGAATCATCTGGGGGTCTGTCCAACCCCTCTCAAATGCTCTGTTTCCCCCGATTTTAAAAGCCCTAGGTGCTTATCATAAAGGCACGAATAGTAGAGAAAAGCCTTTAGTCCTTCATTTGCTCACCCTTCCAAGAGGGCTTATAAAGGGCTCACTAGGCTGAATGCTGGGTGTGTGTACAGCTGGGTGTGGGCTCGGAGTCCAGACAGAGGTTTCTGAAATTCTTCTCTGAGTGGGCGTGAGGGGGAGAAATGTGAATGAGGTCCAAGCACAGGCCTTCCCTTCACCTGGCAGAGAGAATGCATTAGTCACCTACTGCTGCGTAATAAATCATCCCAAATAGGAAGATGCGTTCCCTCGGAGGTCAGGAATTCAAGAACCGTCCAGCAGGGGGTGGGGGTGTCCTGGGGTTTCCGTGGATTGCTGCTGCGGTCCGATGGCTCGCATGGGGGGCATGCCCACTTCAATGGCAGCTCCCCCAGGGGGCTACTGGTGTCGGTTCCTTGTCGCGCAGGCATCAGGACACAGCCACTGGCTTCACAAGGGACAAATGACCTGAGAGAGAGAGCAGGGAACGAGCACAGCGCCTGGTCTCACACGGTGCATACACGCTCTTCTGCCACGTTCTCTTTGTGAGAAGCCGGTCACTGAGTCCTGCCCACTCTCAAGGAGAGCGAAGAATTGCCAAAGAAAAATTGTGGGCATATTTTGCACTTCTCATGAAAATTTTTCTATATTTCTCTTTGCTTCCTTTATACCTGTGGATGTAATATTTACCTTCCTATAAAACTGGATTGTGTTACATGTCCTATATGACTCTTGATCCTGCCACTCAGCTGTCAGAAGTCTGTGGCTCTAGTTGCATGTGGTTAGTTTTGAATGATGCACGGCATTGGACAGCACCTGAGGCCCCAGCAAACGTCTGCTGAGTGGATAATTGGAGGTCTGGTGCCCCATGAGCTGCATTAACCCATCGCCCACAGGACATTCAACCTGGAATCCCTGTCTGATTATTTTAAACTGTAGGTGAAGGCTGTGGCAAGATGGTCAGCACGCTGTCCCCACCCCCCTCTTCCTGGGCATGTGACTGACCACGTCTCCCAGGAGTCCTTGCAGCTGGGGCTGACCGTGAGCCTGAGTGCCAGCCCATCCGACAAGAGAGGACTTGGGGGGCACTACTTCTTGGTGGGCTCTGAAACCTTCCACGTGCTGGCCTCTCTCTCACCCTCTCTGCGGTCCGAAATGGAGGAGGGGAGCCACAAGGCGGGAGCAGCCTGGGTCCCTGAGTGACCACGTGGAGTTTTACCCTTGGGTGGAGCCTCTGAGCTCTGTCTGTCAGGTGTGAAGCTCGCCGCATCTCCACGCCCGCCTCTGGTGATCCCCACGCTGTGTCCTCCAAGAAGGTGGGCTGCTGGGTGGGAGGGAGTGTGCTCGTGGTGGCTCGCCCTCCCCAGGCTCTCCCGTAGCCTGGCCTCCAACTCCTGCCAACACACCACAGGCCAGGCGAGGGGCTGGCCTGCGCACAGTGCGATGCCCAGAGCTCCTGGCACAAGCAGCAGCTCATGGACCTGTGGACGTCCCCCCTGGACTGCTCTGGCTAGACACACCCCTTCATGCTGGGCCTGGGCCGGGGGTCCCCGAGGCTGCTTTGTGCACCGGCCCACTCCTGCCCCGACGTCCTGCCTCCTGGTCTCCTCTCCACCTGGACGTGGAGGCCACGAGGGCAGTGTCCACAGGTGCAGCTGGGCACCCAGTGATCAGCCACAGTATGTCAGGTGGGCAAAGAACATCTACAAGTGGGAGGGAAGGACTGGCAGGGCTGGGGGGTGGGGAGGGGTCTTTGGATTGCAGTAGCTCCTCGCCAAACCCCTCAAGGCAGGTGGTCGAAGGAGCCTTGGGTTACAAGCGCCAGCCAATGAGCCCTTGTTAGGGCTCAGCCCTCCACCTCATGACGCCCCTCCCGCCCCCACAGATTTCTCTGCTGCCATTCCAGGGCCCCCATCCTTATTTTATTTCTAAAATGCTGCTGCTTTTGCCCTCGTTAGCTGCTCTGAATCTCATTTTTAGTAGTTTTATTTCCGCACCTCTGAAATGTCAGCATATTTCACTGCACAGCAACCACTGGGCCCTGGCAGCCCAATTATCCCCCATTTGAACTGAATTCTCTCCAGCATGAAGAATCGCAAATGAAAGGCTATTCATTTTATTTCAGGCAACTGAGAGTCAATTTATACTCTGCGAGAGTCAGGGGGGAGGGGGAATAAAAAGTGCAAGCAGATGTATGATTGTGGGAGCATGTGCAAGCTTTGTGTGTTGCACCACGCATGCCCAGCTTAGCTGTGGCCAACATCCAGCATAAGGCCATCCACAGCGTGGCCTGACGTGCCCGTCCCACATTGGGGTTTAACAGACCATGGGTCGAAGCTGGGCTCAGCCATTCTGTGCATGATCAAGGGTGAGTTATTTACCCTCTGGGAGGCTCAGTTTCCCTGTTCTTTTATGCAAGTGAAGGCCACAGTGCCTAGGACACTGGGCAGCATGTCCTCATTATCTTTGCCTTCTGGTTGTTGGAAAAGATGTCACTGACATCCCGTCACGCAGGGGGTGAAAAGCGGGCTTCAGAAATGTTAAGGAAGTGGCCAGCCTGGACCCAGAGGAAGTCTCCCGAATCCAAATGCACAGGCTGCCTTCGCCTGCAGGAGGAGGGGCTTCTCAGACACAAGCAAGCATTTGCTTGGGGAGATTTGCTTCCTGCTGTTACAGAGAAGTGCATGCAAATAGCACCTTTATGTTCTGAGCAAGTGATAGAAGAGTTTCTTTAAGGGCCTTTGAAAAGCTTCATTACTGGGAGTATCCCTTTATAGTGACCTCCCCAGAAGGGCTGTGTTTTGGTTTGCAAGCTGCTGGGATGCCATATACCAGAACTTTTAAAAAGGAGGAATTTAACAGGTTACAAGTGTATACTTCTAAGCCTATAAAAATGTCCAAACTAAGGCATCCAAAAAAAGATACCTTAATTCAAGGAAGGCCGACGGGTCAGAAACACCTCTGTCAGCTGGGTAGTCACATGACTGGCATCTGCTGGTCTCTTGCTCCTGTTGCTTTCAGCCTCTGTTCCTGTGGGGGCTCCTCACTTTGCTTCTCCGGGGCTGGCTTTCATCTCTTGGCTCCCCTTGGCTCTCTCTAGGTTCTGACTTGCTTAACATCTCATGGTGATGTCTGCTGGGCTCCAAGCATCTGCAAACATCCATGTCTCTGTTCTCCGCATGTTAGCAGTTCTGTGAGCTCTCTCTCTGTTGGCTCTATCGTTTTTTGGCTCTCTCTAAAATGTTTCCTCTTTTAAGGGATTCTGGTAAACTAATTAAGACCCACCTGGAATGGGTGAAGTCACATCTCCATCTAATCAAAGGTCACACCCACAGTTGGGCGTGTCACATGGAGATTACCTAATGAAAAGTTTGTGCCCTATGGTATTGGATCAGGGCTAAAACATGACTTTTCTGGGTATGTAATATTTTCAAACCGACACAGGCCAGGCTTGGCGAAAGCCCCAAGGAGACTGTCAATCGAGAAATATCAGATTGAGTTGCCAGGCAATGAAGACATTTATTTGGGGGTCTTAGACTTAAAATTCGGGGAGCACAGATTCAGGTAGCAACCCAAACCGTGTCCTGTCTTTGCATTTCCAGACAAGGACTTTAAAGGAAAAGAAATGCACGCGAGTTGTTTGCGGCTGTGGATGTCTGGGATACCCTAGCTGTCCTTCAGTTTAGAGCGCTGGCTGAGGTCTTTACCTAGTGCTTTGTTTCTGGTGTGGGGACATCCTTGGGGTTTTGATGAACGTGGTTGCCTGAGGCTGTGCACACGGCAGCAGTTCCTGAGCTCTGGCTGAGACTTGCACAAGTGTAACTTCCAGAAAGTCCTCCTGACTCCATTGTAAAGTCTGTTCTGTTTTATTTCTTTTAACAAAGCCATTTACAATGAGCAAGTCATGCCACTGCACAGAGCCACTGTTAGGATCGCGGTGTTCAGGGAGCTCAGTTTGCACAGTTCCATCCCTCCTGGTTTCTGGGCCCTCCCTGAAAAGTCATGGGGTGGACTTCCAACACTTTCCCTGATCCTCGTGGCAAGGTGAGGGTGGAAGGGGCTCCCGAGGGGCCACATTCGACCCAAAGGGGCTGCAGTGGCACCTGCACGGTGAGGGCATCTGGTCCCCAAGTGGCTCCAGATGTTAGCGACCGAATTGCAACCACTCCATTCACCTCCCCACCGAGGGGTGCCCGCAAACACTTCTAGGGGCCTCCTATGCTTTCACTTCCTTTGTGTGCCTTGCCACTAGCTGAGCACCCCACAGAAAGTGGCTAAGAGCTCAGTAAATCCTTTCTGTGTGCCAGTGGGTGCAGAGGTGAGCCAGAAATCCGTGAGCCATCCCTAAGGATCTTGTAGCTGAGCTGGGGGCATCCAGTGTGCAATTGGAAGGAGAGAAAGCCGGGGGAGCAGCCTATAGGAGGGGGTATTGCCTGGGAGACTGGAAGCCATCAGGGGCTGGAGGGTCAGGGGTGGAGAACATGGGAGCAGGGCAGAAATGGGCTCTGGCTCACAGGGCCTGCGAGACTGAGCACCAGGGCATCGGACACTTTGGGCTTTTGGAAGGCCCCAAAAGGAGTCCTCACAAAGAAACTCATTTGAGGACTTTCCCTGCAAGTGCCAGCAACAGTGAGCCTATTCCTGCTTTGAGTTTCAGGAAGAGCCCTAGAAAGAGAAGCAGGGGTCCCAGTGTGGTATTGGTGTCCGCCCTGTCACCCCTTTGTGACCTCACT
>PVIY010056999.1:0-13075 GCA_004026745.1 Myrmecophaga tridactyla
CTTAAACGGGTGGAGACATGTCGTCACCTAATCCAATTTAACAACCACTCTTGACTAAATCACATCACCCAGGGAGATGATCTCATTACAGTTTCAAACATACAGTATTGACTAGAGATTATTCTACCTTTATGAAATGGGACTTACATTAAAACATGGCTTTTCTTAGGGGGCATACTTCTGTTCAAACCAGCACAGCTCTGAAGGCACCAAGGTATATTTTCAAAAAGCTGTAATTGTCACATAAAGAGCACAATAACTTATTGAGATCTCAGATTTTGCTCTGTTTGCAGCCACCAGAGATTGGAATAGCTAATGATTTCCATCTTTACCCCAGAGTTGGATGAAATTATCGTTTTCCCTTCTCTGATGCTTGTCAAAAATATCATTCCTAGATAAACTCATTTTTAATTTGCCAGAGCAAAACCAAAGCTTGAGAGGTAACCACTAATTTCAAGGTCACTGGCAAGGAAAGAGGAGAGCTTGGGTGAGTGCACCCAAGTTTCTTTCCCTTATAGCCTCCAGAAGACCTACATAATGCACATTCTACTTTCCTAAATTTCTCCTTAGTTTGACATACCTGAAATGTCTCAGAGAGAAACTGTTAATGACTACCTATGGGCAGACTTTTGACTATCATCTGTACTCATAAGGCTTTCTGTTCTTCTCTGGAACCATAACAGAATATCTTCACACCCACTGGTGTCAGTGTGAGGCTGAGATCAGAGAAGACTTGACTTTGTGCTTCAGTCTGGGTGATTGGCATAAGTGCTTTGTCTATATTGAGTCAAGGTTTGTCCAGCAGAATATTCACTCTTTAGAAGCCTTTTATACTCCTTTTCAATGAACCGTACTGTGCGTGACAGTAGGGTCCATTGGGACTAAAGTCCAACACTTTGGGATTTAAGTGTTCCTGATACAGCTGCTTATGTGGAGAACCTTAACATAGCTTCCTTTTTCCTGAGCTACCTATAGTAAAATCCTGGCAATTTGCTCAGATGTTCAGTGAGTGACACCTAATAAAATAATAACTGAATGGGGTTTGACTTTAACACAGTTGGGAGCCTCAATGGTTTTCTTGCCAAGCCACTCTGTTCAAGTTTGCTCCTAGACTTTAGTGGTAGGAGATGCTGCACTATCCTTTTCCCCCTGAAAATTAAGTCTAATTAAACAGAGGGTTTTTTCCTAAAACTCCAAATCTCAAATGTATTAAATCTTTTTTCTGGCTATGTTTTCTACCTTTTACAGTTAGTAAATGTTGTCCACCCTACCCTCAATGCCTAATGGTAGTCATAGGATAAATGAACCGATGGCTTTATATAATTGAGGCGTCTCTTCCAACTTGAAAGTGCTGTGTTTACCTTCAAAGTGGCTCTCAACTAGACTGGACTAATGGGTCTTAAACCAAGTAGTTTCTTTTTGTTTATTTTGTTTTGTTTAGGTGTCTTTTTCAAGTGCTGTGTGTTCAAGGCTGAGTCCCACTTCTTGCCTTTAAAACCATTCTTTGAGTCTTGGGACAGGGGATGAATGAGCAAAACATAGACAGAAGTGAACTGGAGACAGGACCACACAAAAATAACCATTTCAAAATGGACCCTGGTTTAAGGATTTAAATAACCCAAAGGTATCTCCTCAGGCCCCAACCCTGAGCCCTGCAGATGGTCTTTGAAATTCTACAAAGTTAAAGGTAGATCTTAGTACTATGCATAAATATTTGAACAATTCCTAGGGGTGAATTCAAATTCTCTTTAAGGCATTTTCTCTACCAAAACTAAGAATATTGTATTCTTAAGGATATTTATGTTATGCTTTATACTTACAGAGCATTTCTACCTACCTTATCTTCTTTTAAATATAAACCTCTGAGATGGACTTACTTATCTTACTGGTAAAGCTTAGAGAAAGAAACTCATCTAAAATTATATTGTTTTTAATAAAGGGCCAAACTCTGCCATTCAACCATTCACTCAGGAATACTTTCCACCAACTCATTTTCTTTGAAAATGCCACTCTTCAGTGGTCCCAGAAGAGTCTCCTTTTATCCAAAAAAGAAGACTTTTGAACATGTCAAATAATTTTCCTCTTCAAAAACTTTAATGATGTGTTGCTACCTTCAAATAGTAGAAAGCCAAATTTGTTAAGTCTTATTTAAGGTAATATAGTGTAGTGGGAGGAAAATGGAATTTGGAATCAAGCAAATAATTCATAATGTGACTATACTGGTTTGTTAAATGCTACTGGAATGTAATATACCAGAAATGGGTTGGCTTTTATAAAGGGAATTTAATAAGTTGCAAGTTTACAGTTCTAAGGCCATAAAAATGTCCAAACTAAGCGTCCAGAAAAAGATACTTTGACTCAAAAAGGGCCAATGGGTCCAGAACATCTCTGTCACCTGGGAAGGCACATGACTGGTGTCTGCTGGGGTCTTTGGCTTCTGGTTTCAAACAGCTTCCCTGTGGTTTTTTCTTTCTGTATCTCCAAATGTCTGGTCTCCTGTTGGCTCTGACCTCTTTTCAAAATACTTCCCCTTTTAAAGGACTCCAGTAAACTAATTAGGACACACTAAAATGGGTGGAGTCACATCTCTGTCTAATCAAAAGGCCACACTACAAATGGGTGTGTCACATCTCCATGGAAGTAATCTAACCAAAAGGTCACACCCACAATTGAGTGGGTCAGTCTCCATGGAAACAATCTAATCAGAGTTTCCACCCTAAACAATAGGCCTGGCCCCATAAAATTGGATCAGGGTTAAAGTGTGGCTTTTCTGAGGTAATAATAATTTCAGATTGGCACAATGACTCTGCTCTGCTATATATGTGTAACCTTCACTTAGCCTGTTTCTTCATCTATACAAATGTGAAGAGCAAACCACCTCAGAGGGGTCTGTGAGTGTTAAATGATACAGGCACAGTGCCTAGCATTAACAGGAATCCAATAGAAGTTTCCCTTCTCATTTTCACTTTGGTTCAAACTAATGTTTTCCATCTTATCTTGCACTTCTTTTTAGATGAATCCTTTGCTCATGCCAGACTTATTTATTTTCTCTTGAGCATGCCTTGTACCTTCACACCCTCATACTTTTGTGCACACTAGCTTCTTCCTCTTAAAAGCCTTCCTTTCGTCACTGTTCCTTCATGCTCTCCTTATAGTCACCTATGGAATTTCTGTTCATTTTTCAAGGTTTCACTTAAATAACACTTTCTCCTTACAGCCTTCTCTGATCATTCCAATTAGAAACTGTCTCTTCCTCTGTCTTTGATAATCACTGCCCTCATGTTTTGCCTTATGCTATATGCTATCTTTATTTTTGTATCCCTATTGGCTTTTCTCTCAGACTTTAAACTCACTGTAGAAAGGGATTGAAACGTCTGCCTCTAGTTATTCACCATGTCTTGCATAGTTGTGGGAGACTGCATGGTATGGTAAAAAAAAAAAAAAAAAAAACTGATTTTAGAAGTAGGATTCCTGAGTTTGAATCCTGAGTTGCCACTTAATACTAGCTGTTAACTCAGACAAGTTACTTCACTCTCTGAATCTCTAAAAATGTAGATAATCATTCTGACTTCATATTATTATTGTATGGATTAAATGAAATAATATGTAGAGTGCCTGGCATAGAATAGGTGCTTAATAAATATTAGATTCTTTAACCTGGTTATAATTAAAAGAAAAATGTTGGATTAAGTAAGTAGGAAAAAAACACGATGTTTAATTGATACTTACCCGTTTGCCATGGTTTTCTAAACAGGGTATTTATTGATAAATGTAGTTTATTTGGAACACCAGGTGTCACTCCTTATATTTATCTAAACAAGATCCACAGAATACTGGCTGAACATTGACAACTAACTATTCCATCTTATTCCAGTATATGGATTTGGATTTGTAATTCCCCCGAGATAAGATTTTTCTATCCCTCTTAATTTTATTAATCCATACTAAACTGACAGATGTTGTGGTGAGCCTTGAGCTTTGGGGGATTCTTATTTCGTTTCTGATTAAAACATGAGTTTTCTTATACTCAAGAGTCTAAGCATACACTGCACTTGTCTCCTAAACAGCTTGTTTTTTAATGCCAGTAGTAAAGTTGTTACTCTCTTGGATATTGAAGAATATTTCTAGTATCTAAGCACCTTCTAAAATATTTCCTTCTAATAGGCAGAATAGTGGTGTGGGGATGGATTCGCAGTAGTACCTGGCATACTGAAGATACTTAGTAAATGGTTTTTAGTATGATTTTTACTTTTATTTACTTTTTTAATTTGAAAGAGGCTGGAAAGAGTAAATGGAGCTCACAGAATTAATCTGTGTTGGTCTCTTCTTCTCGAGGGCACACATTATTTGAGAACATTGAAATTCAGCCAGATAATGACCCAGAGTTACAGTCAGTGTTCCGGTATGGCTCATGCTTTGTTCTTTCTTACAGAGTCCAGCTCTGACTTTAATAACACAGCAGCTGCCAGTTCCTATCCATAGGGGTTGAGACCATCAGGTGATCTGTTTAACACTGGAGAAGCTGAGGTTGCCAAGTCCTGTGGTCTGTTCTTAGGTTACTACGTGAACTTCTACTCCGGAAAGCAAGTTGGTCAGCCTAAGAATTTTAATGAAGCCATTACATTTTCCAGCCATGAGAGATGGTTCTCTTGGTTTTTTTCCTTCAATTAGCCTACCTCTAAGACGAGGCTCATGTTCCTTCCTAGGGCACCAGCCTTAAAGTGGGCAGTTGTCCATCACTGGACTAGGATAATCATATTGGAGATCTCTGAGATCTCTGAGATGCCAGTCACTTGCTATCACTTCTGCTCACCTGTTGGCTGATCCTCCTAATACTTTTAGGGTCACCTAAGGTCATCTTTTTCCTTAGGGGGCATCATAGTAGCATCTTTACTCAGTAGGACTGGGGTATGCTTTCTATCACTTTGGACCAGCTTGGTGAAATAGTAATAATAGCTACTATTACTTGAACTGCTGTATGAATTAAGCACTATGCAGGCTGCTTAACAAAGATCATCTGTAATCCTGACAGCACTCTTTTAAGGTAGATATTATTATTCCCATTTTACAGATGAGTACTGAGAAATTAAGTAACTTGCTCCAGGTTAAACAATTACTAAATGCCAAAGTTAAGACTTACTTTTAAAAGCCTTATTTCCACTCCATTTATAGAAAGCTCAACATGCCCCTAAAACTCTGAAATCACTTTGGTATTTCACACTAACATTACCAGAAATTCCCAGGACATTCATGCAGTGTTCTGAGTTGAATGTGTAGAGGTATTAGCCAATTTGAAAACAGTAGATTTCCAGTTTCATAAAAAACTTCATAAGAGAAGCCCAAGTACATTAGACAAATTGGAATTGAAAAGTTTAAGTAAAAATGTTCATTTTAAGTCATCTGTTTATCTTGACAAAAGGTCTGTGGAAAATGAGGGAGTCGGCATCTTGGTTCTGAAATATGCAATTTTACAATGGGAATGTGTTATAAAACACCCTGCCACTGTTGTTTTCCTTGGGATTTAGGATGAGAGACATGAAGGCTGACAACTCTCTTCCTGTTGTAGGTCAGAGCTTCAAGGAACTCTGTAATCTTCCCACCAGCTTTACTCCCTCCTGGAACTCACGGGTAAAATTAGATGCTGGCTGGACTTCAGTTGATGGGTTTGAAAGCTTTCAGAGGCCAAGTCAGACAACTGAGCAGACTACTTTCTCACAGTACCACCTTGAGAGATACTTTGTACAGACTAACATAGTTTGGTAAACTGATCAGTTTATGGCAATTCTGTCATAAAATGCAATTAATAACAATGCCCGTAAGAGCTAAAAAAAATTCTTTATATGTTCAGTCTCCTTGGAAACATGATCAGGCTTTATCGTCCCTTTACCAATATGTTACTTTTAGCTCTTGAGGTTGCTCTACTATATGTGTTCTATTAAAGTTAAAAAAAAAAAAAACAACTCAATTTGAGGATTTAGATACTCTCAAGTTGGAATTCTTTTATTATACACATTCTGATTGACTCTAGGAGACAAACATGGTGCAAAGGAGGTAGGAAGAAATAATTTAGAGAAGGAGAGTGCTCCCAAATCATCATCTCACACATTTAACTAATTTGACATATTTTACCTGGAAGTCACAGAAAGAAACTGAGGTGTCCCCATCAGAATATAAAGAGCCAAAGACTAAAACGAGACCAAAAAGGGCCATCCCTTAGGGAAGTACCTCCCTGGGGAGGGGATAAGTGGAGAAGGGAGGTTTGATGGCAGTTATTAAACATTGAATCAAGAATATGTCAGATGTCACACAATGTGACTGTGTGATTGTGAAAACCTTGTGTCTGATGCTCCTTTTTTCTAGGGTATGGACAGATGAGTAAAAAATATGGATAAAAAATAAACAATAGGGGGAACAAAGGTTGAAATAAATTAGGTAGATGGAAATACTAGTGGTTAATGAGAGGGAGGGGTTAGGGATCTTGTATATATGAGTTTTTTCTTTTTTTTCTTTTTCTGGAGTAAACAAATGTTTTAAAAAATTATCATGGTGAAGAATATACAACTATGTGATGATATTGTGAGCCATTGATTGTATACCATGTATGGAATGTTTGTATGATAAGATTTATCAATTAAAATGTTAAAAAAAAAAAAAACCAACATGTTCAGAGACGCCTACAACGGATGATCATCCTTCCCAGACTTAGCTGGTCAGGGGATAGCTAAGGAAAAGCTGATTCTCAGCTGCAGGATGCTGCACCCTGACTCTTTGTAAGTCAGCCTTGTTGATTGCTACTTTTAATTCAAGATTCAAAACAACTTACAAAGTGGTTTTGGTGTCGTTGTTTGTTTGTTTGTTTTGTCATTCCTTCCCAGATTGTGTGGATCATACCATAGCATGAGCTTTTCCTTTGTGCACATCTGTTTTCCAACATCGTTATTTTTGTTACTACATTCATTTAAAAAGGGAGAGTGCTGCTGTTCATTTCTTTTCTGTGTGTTTTCCCCCCAGTTTCAAAAACTAAAATACTATGTTGTTGGGCGTGACCATCTTCCCAGTTTCTAGTATATGAATTGGTGGTTGCTTATACAGAAATTAGTTGAATCTTACTGTTTTAATTAGCTATGTTCAAAAAAAAATTAGCTATATTCAGGCCAAGGGCTCATGATCCACATAAGGCTCTTTCAGTATAGACTTTGATTTTGAAGATTTCTCATTTCTATGTTAGAATGTTATGGTATACTCTCCAGGGCGCATAGTATTAACGTGAATGTTTTGGCTAGTGTTACTTTTGAGTACTCTGGTTTGAATGTAATTAAAGGCAAATCGAAGCTGGAAGGCATAGCTTTAAGATTTAGAATGGTTTTACATAGTAAAGAGAAATAAGACATGGAGGCCCATTAATATCACTTCTTTTCAACATTGTACTGGAAGTTCTAGCCAATGCAATGAAATAAGAAAAGAGATGAGGCATAGTAATTGGAAAGAAAGAGAAAACCTTTAAAGGAAAATGTATAAAACAGAATTGAAGGACTAAAAAAGAAGACCTAAGTAAATGAATATAAGATGCTCATGAACAGGAAGGCTCAATATTTTAAAGTTGTCAATTCTACCCAAAGGTATCTAGAAATTAACTGAAATTCTCATCAAAATTATAATAGGTTTTCATTAAGTCAGGGTTCTGGCAGGAAATCAATGGCACATACCGAAAGGGTTAAGGACCTATTTACAAGCTGTGAACAAATTTTAGGGAAACCAACAGGGAAAGGTAAAGCATGCTTATCTCTGTCTACCCCATTCACAAAAATAAGTTCAAGTGGATTAAAGACGTAAATATAAAAAGCAAAACTAATGAAACATTTAGGAAGAAATAGGAAAGAATATCTTTATGACTTCATAGTAGAAATTATTTCTTCATCAAGAAGTAGTAATTGTAAACCATAAAGGAAGAGAATAATAAATATAACTTAGAATCTAAAAAATTATGTACAACAAATGACTCCACATACTAAAAATAATAAGCAACGGATTGTTAGGGAATATTTGCAGTGCCTATGTCCAGAACAAATCATTAGTATCTAGACTGTATAATGAACTTCCACAAATTAATAAAAAAGAAGACAATCTGTAGAAAAAATAGGCAGAGGACATGAATAGGTGTTCCACAAAAGAGGAAATCCAGATGTCCTATAAATATTTTAAAAGATGATCAACTTCCCTAATACTCAGATTACTAATGAAAACAAAATAGCACTTCATATTAGGATAGCAAAAATTTAAAACTCTGACCACAATATTGGTGAGAATCTAGAAACTCATACACTGTGGTGGGAGTATAAATTGATGTAATCATTTTGGAGAATAATTTATCAATGTCTCATAAAGTTTAATAGATTCTAGAGCCAGTCTCTTTCCCATCTGTAAAATGGGGATATAACAGAATCCTCATAAGAATATTGTGAACATTTATATAAAGCACTTAGAGCAATGCTTGTCACATAGTGATATTTAAGTGTCAGTTATTATTATTTTTAACTAGGACCCTGCAGTTCTACTCCTAGGTATATAAAGCAGAGAAGTTTTGACTTATGTATAAAAGCAACTCATACAATAATGTTCATTGCAGTTGAATAAAAGAATGGATTAAAAAATCATGACAGTGATTGTATAGTAGTGAAAATGAATGAACTGGAACAATGGAGCAATGTAGATAAATCTTAAAAACATTGAAAGAAAAAAAAACAGGTTGCAGAGTATGAAGAATATGTAGTCTTTGGAGGTAGTTAGCCCTGGATTGAATTCCATTTTTCTATTTTTTTAACTTATTAGCTGCGTGTTCTTCTATAAGTTATTTAACGTTTTAGGGCCTTAGTTTTTCACCACACTGGGATATTATGAGGATTAAATAATATACTGTATATAACATAGCATAATCTGGTATATAACAGATATTCAATAATTGTCCCCTTCTTTTCTCTCCTAGTTTTTTTCCTCGTCTCACCTCTTCCATTTTATCTACTAGGGGTATTCCAAAAGATACAGAGGTAAATTATCAACAGGAATTTATATTATACATCAGAATTAATACCCAGTTTCAGAGAATAATGAAAATGTAGAGCATATTACCAAAAAAGTTTATAGAATCTCATTCTTCTGATTAATTATAGACATATCATGTATCTGTAATCTTGGCATCTATCTATATCCTCAGTCTAACAGGTATAGCCCTTCCAAGGACAGAAAGACATTCCAGATACCTTTTGGAGAAATTGTTTTCTTCCTAGCTTTCTCTAGATCTAAGGATCAATACTAATTCATAAGAAACAGGACTAATCAACATTTCTCCTGGAAAATATTTTGGAGCAAATTTCTGCTTTCTATGGGCCTGGTTTCTATAATCTTGTCTTGGTTACAGTTCATGTCAACATTAAGTAAAGATTGCTAGTTCATTCCCAGTAGTTAGTGAAAAAGCTCACTTGATAAAGAAATGAACTTAAGGACTTCACTGTATAAACACATTGTTCTCTCTTTCCATAAAACAGTATATTTCTCAGTCTTTAAACATGTAGTCCTGGGCTCTGTATAAAAAAAATTAAATTTCCATGCTCCCTAAAAAAATCGTTGACTATACTATTTAGTATAATTTTATACTATGAGCACTTGTGAACTTATACTTTCTCTTGCTCACTGAGTTGGGAAATAATCATTTCCTTGTCCACCTCCCAATAAAAGATACAGGTGTCCATCTTGTAAAAACCCAGTGTCACTTTTCATAGATACTAAAATATTTCCCCTTCACCTCTAATAAGAGTTGCTGTTTGGTTATTGTTTTTATAAAGATATGACATCCACTTGAAATACTTTCCCCTTGTGTCAGTTTCTACATGGGGGAAACTTGTCCTCACATTAAAATTAGAAGGGAAGACCCCTTTTGATCATTTACGAACATTTGATGCTTTTCATAGAACACTTCTGTAGCAATCAAGTTAGAAGTAAAGAGGCTTGGTTTAGGATTTGGCCTCATTTTTACTGTAGTCATTTGGGGAGTTAGATTTGACATTCAGTGCCAAAAAGAGCACCTTGGCAAAAGAGACAGATGGCTAAAAAAAAAGGCAAAAAAAAATAATAGAGACCCAGGCTCAAGCCCATTTGTGGACAAACAAAATGGCTGATGTGTGAATTTTCAAAGAATAGTCTTCCTTGAATGCTTCTCACAAGGAAAATCACCCTAATTAGTTCCCTCTGAGGAGAAGTTTGGGAAAGGAGAATTAGTTTCCAGAGGAAAGTGTGAGAAGGACCTTGGGTTTGAATGATTTAACACTGAATTAAGACCTGGCATCTGAGACACTATATCTAAGGGTGGAGATATGAAACCAGAAGCCTAGGAAAATTCCCTGTCTAGTTTCTCCAGAGTTTACCAGGATGACCTTGCATGTAGTTACTGTATTCTGAAACTGACATATTTAGGAAATCTTTTAAAAGATCTAGTTGCTACAATAAGTATGACTCATAGCCCTTTGCACCTTCTGTTGTTGTGGAGTCCATCCCATGCCGTGTTAGAAATTTTCTGTAATCTAAGCCTATTTAGTCTATTTTCTCCCACTTTGTAAACACCCCTTTTCCATAGTTGCAAATGTCTCCACTATTATTTGTTTCAATTGGTAAATTGTACAAAGATTAGAATAAACATTGTCCTCACACACGCACACTCATCTGTTGCCAAAGATGAACTATTCCCAGCCAGAGATACATTCAAAAAGGAACCCTCCATGTTTTCTTTATAGATCCAGAATTCCAAAAGCAAGATTTTTTTCTTCTTGTCCACTCTCCACCAGGATAGGAAAATTAATTTTTTAATTGCCACAGTGCTTGGTAACTGAAAAGATACTAAGTAGCATTATCAAGGCTCTTATTTCTTTGGAAGCTTAAACAGAAAGTTGACTGGTCCTCAGACCAGCTTCCAGAATAGGGAGCATGTCTAATTTATCTTTGAACTAAACGAGTGAGTGAGTGAATAAATGAATGAAGATCATCACCACAAAGTGTGATCCTTGACAGTAAGCATAAGATTATAAGCTGAGAATCTGATTCTGAGGCAAGGAGGTAAAAAATGGGATTTTCAAGAACAAATCCAGAGGGGTTATGTGAGAAAGGACTCTGTCACCTGGAACATGACCATAAGGTAAAAGACTGTTCTTCCTTGTTTCATTCTTCTTTGTGTCCAAGAACCTGTCCTATGTAGGTCTCTGTGTGCTCAGAGCTCACCGAAAACTCATTACCACTCCCCACTCCACCCCCACCCCCCAAAAAAACTGGGTCATGGATCTCTTGAATATTTAATACCATGTCCTACATTTTGTGCCTGGAGAGAAACTGTTACTCACTTGTAGATGTCACTCAGGCCCAGATATACTGTCATTCACTGAAGATTCAGCATCCCTAGTTATAATTGATCTTGGAGACTGTTTGCACCTCTGCTTATGCCATCCCCTATTTTACGTTTAGTTTTTCATCCATTTATTTATTTAGTATTTTCTATTAACCAACTTTCTGTTACTTTCTACTAATTAAGGATTCTTTTAACTACCTGGACACAAAAATGAATAAGGCATAGAGTCAGTCTTCAAGGTATATCCTTAATCCAGTAGGGAAGACAGAATTGTATGATAAATAATAATGTTTACCTATCCATCTTTTTTTTCTTTTTTATTCCAATCCCATCATCACCACCACATTTTTTAGTTTTCTTTTCCTTTCCCTTTTCTGGATTCAAGTTACCTTTTAAAGGAAACACTGAAATTTCTTTTTTCTTAGAAACTTGTTCAAAGTTACTGTCATATACAGAGGTTATCAATGAATATGCAGTCAAAAGTATAGGAAAACAAGAATTATAAAGGGCAGGCAGTTAATAAAATATTAGGTTATTTTTCTGATAGTTTTGGTATTTGTCAGCTCTTTAAAATATGTAATGTGTTATGAGCTCTCATTCTAAATAAATATTGATTTAATGTATATGATAATTTTGAATTCTTTTTCTCAGAGGGTCCACAATATTGCTAATTTTTCAACTCCACAAAATAGTCCTTCTTCTGTTTCAGATGCATTGGGTTTTGTATCAGTTTTGCGTGCTTAAAATCTCTCTTGATATCTGCTCCCATCTGGACTTAATGCCCTTTAAGCCTGAAACACAGCATCATTTATGGATCTTCCCTCATTGTCATGCCACGACGTCACTTAGCCTCCCCCTTGTATTAAAATTCCTATGTCTTCCTGTGCCCCACATATTCTTCTTTCTTGGTTTACTTCCTCATTGTGCTGTCATACATCCTCCACTGCCATCTATTTCCAATGCTGTTTATTCATTTGTGTATATCTCAGTCTCAGTCATTCTCCTTCAACCTGAAGACCTTTTTTAAAAAAAAAAAAGATACCTTAAATACTAATATGCTGGTTAGAATTCTCTCAGCTTATTTTTCTGAAAATATCTGTTTTACTTTCAGTGTTTTTTTTAATTAATAGATTTTTAAATTTTTTATTTATTTTTTAATTGGCAAATCAAAACAACATACGAACTTTTTAACATGCAAATATTCCATACATGGTATACAATCAATGGCTCATAATATCATCACATAGGAGTATATTCATCACCATAATCATTTTTTAGAACATTTACATCACTCCAGAAAATGAACTAAAAAGAAAGAAGAAAAAATTCATACATACCATACTCTTTACCCCTTCATCTCATTGAGACTTTATTTTTTAAAGCAGCTTTAGGTTTACAGAAAGTTGAGCAATTAGTATAGAGAGTTCCCATTTACTCCTTCTGCAGCTACCACCCCCCACAGCCACACCAGTTTTCCCTATTCTTTTTTTTTTTCATTTGTTCCCCCTATTATTTATTTTTATTCCATATGTTCTACTCTTTTGTTGATATAGTAGCTGAAAGGAGCATCAGACACAAGGTTTTCACATTCGCAGAGTCTCATTGTGAAAGCTATATCATTGTTCAGTCATCATCAAGAAACATGGCTACTGGAACACAGCTCTACATTTTCAGGCAGTTCCCTCC
>PVIY010057000.1:0-13077 GCA_004026745.1 Myrmecophaga tridactyla
TGCTGGGGGTGGTGAAGCAGGGGCCCTTGGAGCATGGGGAATGGGAATGGGTGATTGGGTTAAGGTGTGTGAGGTGTAGGATGAGTCACCTGTGACAGGGCTGTGCTGATGAGGGTAGTGCATTCAAGGAATGCAGCCTGGGTTACTTCCTATTCCCCAGCTCCCATCTGTGCACTCCCATGGGCAACATTCCTCCGCTCCAAGCTCCAGTTTCTGATTCTCAGTTCCTTGGCCTCTGCAACCAAAGCTGCCCTATGTGGTGCAGAAGGCTCCCCCAGGTCAGTTGCACTCTTGAATTGCCATCTTAGTCGCCCTCTCATCTATTCTAGTCAGCCATCTTCCTGGAAGTCCTAGAATTGTTCTTGATTTGAAACAATGGGTCCCAATTCTTCAAAAATTTCTAATGGTGCACCATGAGGTTCTCCAGATGGTTATATGTATAAAAATTATGGTCCTGCATTATGTAAATTCTCATCCTGCTGGACTCTACATGCTAAAAACAATGGCTGCAATAGGGAGCTTTTCCTATGCCTAATTATTATATTTGTGCACTCAATTATAAAACAGAGGCTCTAAAACTAAGCAGCCTGAATAGGACACTTATTAACAGTGGGCTACTGATAAAAGTGAAGTATTTAAACTAACCAAACATTTCATAGTTATACCTGAAGTTTTTTCCCAAGTCATTGATTGGAGAAAAATTCAACAATGTACTAAAAACCCAGATGAGCCTATATATGATTGCTAAAATAGATTAGAGAAAACCTTTAAAAATTTTCAGGTTTTGAATCATATGAATTATGAAACTTCCACCCTATTCAATTCCACCTTTGCTAACAGTCTCTCACAAGACCTAAATACTACACTCAAGTGTAAACAATTAAACTGGGCCAAAAGAACAAATGAATTGTAAATCTTGCAGACCAACTAGACCATGAATTTAAGAAGGAAAAAAAATAAAAACACATACTAATCCAAAATGGCTCAGACTTAATTAGCCTAAACCATGAGTTTTCAACACAACTGTTAAACAAACTCCTAACTACCACTAAAGGCTTATTCCACCCCTTGGATGATCATTTTGACATTAGTGCTTCCAGCCACTGGAATATGACACTATTGTACACAACCTGGACACTGGAAAATGGATTGTGCAAAATTAAAGAGTCAAAATAAAACTGCAGTGTTGGTTTGAAGCTGTTATGTACCCCAGAAAATGCCATATTCTTTTAATCAATTCCAGGGTGTGCAGAACTATTGAAGATGGGATATTTTGGGTAGGTTATTTCAAATGAGATGTGACCTACCCCATTCAAGGTAGGTCTTAATCCTTTTACTGAGTCTTTTATGAGAGGGTAAAGGACAGAAAAAGCTGAGAGAGTTTAGAGCAAAAGCCCCCTAAGGAGCTGAGAGAGAGCCATTGAAAGCATAACCCAGGAATGAAGGACCAGCAGATGTAGTGATGTGATTTCCCATGTGACAAAGATGTCCCAGATGCCAGTAGCCAGTCTCCAGATTCCAGGTATCATCTAAGTGAGGCCTTTACTGGGAAATTTTCATGGCCTCAGAACTATACATTTTAAGTTAATAAATCCACATTATAAAAGCCAAACCATTTCTGGTATATTACATTCTGGAAGCTTTAACAAACCAAAACACATCCACATCTGTAAAATAAGTAAATCTTTCAACCCCCTGAATGTCTTTTGTCACTTTAGAAAGGCAGAAGCCTTTGAATGTGACAGCTAGGGATTTTCTGGGGATCAAAAGAGGTCTTTCCAATTTTCATGCTATTCATTTAGGAGAAAATCATTTCACATTTGGAAATAAGGAAATATAGGCTATACTAGATATCAGAACCATCCTTCCTGTCCTAAACTCCACTATCTTCACAAATCCTCTCCCTTGGAATATTGAAATCATCTAAATGATGAAGGTTCTGATAAGCCAATAACTCTTTTTAAATCTCTGCAGACCCCTTTCAATTAGGCCCTTTTTAGGCTACCCATGCATTTCTATTACCATCAGCCCCTATTCACCTTATAGAAATAGACTTTTTCAAGCCCACATATCCTCCCAAAAGGGGGAAATATATTTAAAACTTTCAGATGCATCAAATCAGATTCCATGAAAGGCCAATCAGAAGCAAGCTCTATATCTATCAGTATTCTTCCAATAAAAAAGAAATGAGTTATCACCCTCTTTTTGAATCTAGTCTGACTTAGTTATGGTCCACATCAACCACGGATATCAGATGCACTGTCTCAGCTCTGCCCACACATATACACATAGATCAAAACAGATGTCTCCCCAGCATAAAACAATATCTCTTAAAAATGGAAGCAACAGAAGAAATAAGACCCATCATTGAAGACTATAAGCAAAAAGGCTTAATTATGCTGTAAACAAACCCTGTCACAAACCTAATGGACACAGATGGGCTCTTATTTAAGAGCAATAAATACTATATTAATTCTCCATCACCTGATTATACCCAACTCACATATTGTGCTTACAACTATCTCTCTGTGAAGTAAATTTTCAACTGCAATAGATAACTGCAGTGCTTTTTTCAGTGTACATTTAGCTCCAGAAAGTCAATATTGATTTGCCTTCACTTGGGCTAGACAGCAGTATACTTGGAGAGCTATGTCTCAAGGTATACAGAAAGTCTTACTTATTTTTTCTTAAGTTCTCAAGGTAGACACAGCCTATTCAGTGTTCCCATAGCAGTCAACTTTAGTAGAATATGTTCATGAGCTACTGCTTTACTCCCTTTCTGAAAAAGTTGTCTCCAAGACATTATCTAGCTACAGTTTAATTCTCAGCAAGTCAAATGTTTAGGACATTTATTTGCCTCTCAAGAACTTCTCCTAGACTTTGAATGAATTGAAGGTATTAAAATTTCCACCCTCCCTAAAACCAAGCAAAACTTAAGATGACTTTTGGGCTTTGCAGAATACTGTTGAAATTGGATACCTAATTTTTCTCTAATTGCCCAACCTTTATATTAACTACTTAAAACAGTCTAAAAGCAGTTTCTCACTTGGCATAATAATAATCAAAACTCATTTCAAGAATAAAATAAAATAAGAAGAATTTTACTCAACATCCCTGCTTTAGGATAGTGAAATTATGACTCATTCCTTTACTTTTTGTCCAAGAATGAGAAGAAAAAACCTTTGGAATATTTACTCAAAAATGTGGAGGCCAGCATAAAATGGTATTTTATAGCATTTAAATGATAAAGCTACAGGATTTCTACCTTGCATGAGAGCCATCTCAGCAACAGCAAAAGTCCTCGAATCAACTAAAGAATAAATTATGGGTTATCCTTAACTACCTCTGTCCCCCACTCTGCTGAGGCTCTCTTTCTCATACCATACCTAACACTTCTTTACCAATATATTAACTTCTTATGATACTACTCTCTCCTCCTAATGTCACTCTTTAATGCTGTCATGACCTCAGTCCCGCTACCATACTTCCTGATACTATTACTAAAACTCCTCCTGATTGACTAACCTTAACAGACTAACAACTACCTCCACAGACAGACTAATCAGGGATCTCCCTTAAAAAAACAGAAATTGTATGGTACACATGTGGTTCTTATCTAAAGTATATTTCAGGACACTACTGGACTGGATATTCTATCACCTCTAATCATGAAACAATAAGATGAACTCTCCTTGAGCCACATTAGCTCAATAGGCAGAGTTTTGCACTCAGATGAGCTTCTTCTTTGAAAAAGATAAATCAGCAAATCCATACACTGATACCACGTATTTTTGGAGTGGTTCACAATTTTTGGCCATGAAAACAAAGAGGTTTTCTAATCTCCAATGAAAAAAATAAGAACAAAATAAACCAGCTCTTATGTTATGAAATTGGTGGAGGCTAAACTGTTACCAAAGATCTCAGCTGTAATAAAAATTCCTGGGTATTTTCACGCATATAAGGAGGAAAATCTTAGAAATAATATGGACTAAAAAGTTGCAAAAAAAAAGTCAGCTTTTAACTCTAAAACTATTATCTAATGAATTTTACCCCTACATGGGAACTAAAATTTATGCTTATTAAAGCAAAAAAAGAGTGCTCAGCCTAAAGAAAGACAAAAATGGACTCACAAAGTTTGCACATATGATAAGAGAATTGACTTCTAGATAAGTTCTAATGGAAGCCCTGTCCTTCCTAATTGCCTCCAGGACACCATCTTAGAAATTATTCACAATATAACTCGTTGGAGTTCTGACAAAATGATAAATTGGGGAAATATATATTGGAAACCTTCTTCTATAGTGATTGCAAAAATATACCACATGGGTGGCTACAGTGGCTCAGCAGGTAGAGTACTTGCCTGCCATGCCAGAGATGGTATATATATATATTTATATATACCACAACTGCTCAATTTGACCTAAGCATAATCCTCTAAAACCCCTTTCATAGTTCATAAGGGCATTTTCTTATACTAAGTGGACCTTTTAAAATTTGACAACTGGATTTTATCCAACTACCCTCTCCCAAGACTATAAATATGACTTAGTGATGATTTATGATTTCCCAGTGGGCCAAAGCCTTTTCTGTATCCCAGCTACCACAACAGCTGTAGCAAAACTATTACTAGAGAAAATTATTCCAACCTAGGGAATACCTTTGAAACTCCACAGGAAATATTTTGAAAAACATACATAAAATATGACCCATTCTTCAGTGTTTTCATTGTGCTTATCATTCTCAATCTTCAGGCTCGGTTGAAAGAACCAAAATGGCATCATAAAAACTCAATTAGCAAAATTTACAGTCAAAGTTACTATGGCCAAAGGTTTCATATATATAATTTTATTAATTCTAAGGTCTACCCATTTTGGAAAACATAAGTTATCCCCATTTGAAATTGTAACAGGAGAACTATGAAAATGAATTCTGGAATATATTGAGCCCTGCCTCATAGAAGCAAATATGTTAACCTAATGCCAAGAACTAATCAAAACTTTATAGAAAAATGAAACCTGGGTGTAACAACCCTTTTACAGTATGCTTCTGGAAGGCAAAGATGCTCAAAACCACAACTTTCATCTAACAGTTTTGTATATTGGAAAAGCCATCTTTGCTGGAATGAACTCCAGCCTCCCTGGAAAGTACCTTATACTTGTGCAGTTAAGCTAGAAGATATTGACTCATGGATTCATATTTCTCTGAGCCCTCCCTAAAAAGCTATTCCTACTGGGAACTAAAAACTCATAGGGATAAAAGATCTGAAGCAGAAGACGTGAGGCAGACAGTAACCCAAGACCTGGGACCAGGTTTACATAATTAAGACATACTTGTGATTTTTTATTAATTCTAAGGCCTACCCAGAGATTACATCTGATGTAGACAGCTAACCCATGAACCAGGACCAGAACAGATTTTCCTTGGACTGAAATGGACTCAATAACACATGGCATAATTTTTACCATTTTTTCATCAGCCCTTATAGTTACATTTTAATCCATTCCACATCCATTCTGTATATCCCAACCACTCTCTGTTTCTCACATAATGAATTCTATCCCTCTTAAATTTATCATTCTCTCCCTTAACCCCTCTTCTTGTTTCTTTCTCATCCTCTATCTTTTTTTCCAGCCATACAAAAAGCATTTGATCTAGGCAATCTGTCAAATTGCTAAATCTGTGAAATAGTTATTGGCTGACCCCATATACATTCAAGACTATGTAAATTTAGTAGGAATATTTCAAGTAGCCCAAGTTTGGCACAGCAAAAAGAAAAACTTAGCAGATAATTATAGTAGATAGTCACCCCATTGGACATACATTTCTATTGAAGAGGACGAGGCCCCCACAACACGAATTATAATGAATTTATCCAACTGCATGAACAATGATAATGCACTGGACTTTATGTAGGCACTATCTCAGATAATCTCTGTAATCAAACTCTTTGGTATGACTAAGAAAATGGCATATGGCATCCTCTTTACAATGACATAATACTCACATGTCTCTAATGAAAGTTGACATTGAAACTTTTTCTTTGACTGAATGAAACAGCCTCTTCTACCATTAGAAGTGATTCAGGACAATGGGGTACCAATGTCATCCTTATCTATAAGATTTGATAATCATACTTTCTATTTATATCTAAGCTCAGACATCACTTGGACACAAGCTTTTTCCACCCTTCATTTCATTACAATAATTCACCCAGCTTATTTCATCAAATACACAGCAGTGTTCATTGTTCATACCCCACAAGGCCCAACAAAATTTTAGACTTTACCAATACAGATGCTTTTTATCTGGAGGTTGAGAAAGGCATAAACCATACTGCCAGATTAGAAGTAATGCTTTAACGCTAAGTCTGGCAGGTACAGGTTGCTTCTTGGTATGTGGAAGAAATGCCTTTATAGGCTTACCACCAGCTTGGAGTGGAAACTGCTCAGAAAGAACCCTAATCACTGATCTGGAAAAAAGGACAAACTAGAAACAACAGGCATCATTGACTTAGGATCTTTTGCTCATCAACTTGAAGACCTTTTCAGATTTAACAGAAATACTACAAAAATAGAACTTAATACACTTGAAAAACCTGGTGATGGCTGGAATTTTCTAACAATTTTATTTGGTTTCATGGAATTCTCCAACTAGAAATACTATGACATTGTTTTAATTATACTGGCAAAGCAATAGAAGACTTATAAATTGAAATAGCCTAGCTAAGTTTGTCCTAAAAATCCCAGGGCATTTGATACTCTTATAGCCCAACAAGGAGGAACATGTGCCCTCCTGGGAGAACAATCTTGCTTCTATGTAAACCAATCTGGTAAAGTTCTACAAATCATTAAAAATATCAAAGAGAATGTTCAAACTCTACATGAAATAATGAACCCCAAAGAATGGAACTTATTTATTTGGCTAAACCTAAGATCATACAGAAATGGATTTCACAGCATATTTCAAATATTCTCAGTCCTCTTTCTTATTACAATCATTACAATATCCTTATTCATTGTATCTTTTCCAGATTTACAGGTGTAGTTATCTCCTGAGTTAGGATAATGCACCAAACTCATGCTTTTGACTTTGAACTCAAACTGATGAAGCTTTAATGCACTTAACTCAAACATTTAATCTTGAAACTCCCTTTTATGAAATCCCATAAGGATGCCTGAGAACCTTCCTTCCTGCCAGCTCTCTTGTTACTGATATGTGGCCCCTCTTTAAGCCAATGTATATAAATAAATTCAATGCCTCCCCCTAGGAGACATGAAATGGGAGGCACTTCTTCAGTTCTGAGAGATTAATACCAGAGGTTGAACATCAGTGTTTCTAGAGGAAAATCTTGATCAAAAAGGGGAAATGTGAAAAGAAATAAAATGTACTAATTTAGGCTGAGTATAAAAATTTAGTCTCTGCATACAGGGAAGAACTTGTGCCATCTTGGAAACCACTGTGGTAAGCCAAAATAAAAAGCTTTCAAAATATTTCCTGTGCTGGTTTGAAACTATTACATACCCCAGAAGAGCCATGTTCTTTAATCCTAATTCAACATTGTAGGGTGGGACCTTTCAATTAGGTGGTTTCCATGGAGATATATCTTCACCCATTCAAGGTTGGTCTTAATCCACCTACTGGAGCCTTTGAGAGGCAACCACTTTGGAAAGAGCAGACAGAGCTGACAAGGCCAAGATGAGGTGCAGACATTTGGAAATCCATGCCCAGCAGACATCGCCATGTGCCTTCCCATGAGATGCTAAGCAAGCCAGAACCTGGAGAGAGCCAAGGGAAACCAAGAGATGAAACTCACCCCAGAGGTGCCAAGTAAGGAATCCCTGCAGAAATCAGAGGCTGAAAGCAATGGAGCCCAGGAGCAAGGCTCCAGTAGCTGCCAGCCATGTGTTGTCCCACCTGACAGAGGTGTTCCAGATGGCATCACCCTTTCCTGAATGAAGGTAACTTCTTTTTTGTGCCTTAATTTGACATTTTCATGGTCTTAGAACTGTAAAATTTCAATTTAATTAATTCCCTTTTTAAAGGCCGGTCCATTTCAGGTATTTTGCATTCTGGTAGCTTTAGCAAACCAATACATCTTCTTTTCTGGAAAAACAAAGCTTATTTCTAAAATCCCCTAATCAATTTCTTCTTCCTCTTTTTTACTAGGCAGCCCAATTGGGGATCAATTTACCTGAATCTTTGTTCTCTAAAATGTAATTCAAAGACCCCCAAATATAAAGCTTTTTGTTGCTTTACAGCTCAATTTGTAATTTCTTAGTTGATATCATTAAAGATATTCCATCTAATTTCCAATTAATAAAGTGATTGGAACATAATAAACCATATATTTGTCTTGTTCTTAAAACCACACTATGTACCATAGTACATATTTACATAGTACATATTTTACATAAATATTTACTCCTTATTTGTCAGTCCTTTTGAAATTTTATATTAAATTTACATCTCAAAATTATCACAGTCATATTTGACAATGTATCAAAACCACCAAAATATTCATCTTTTCCTGCTAACTACTCACAATTCTGTTAGTTGCTGTGATGGCTTGGAGCTATGTACCCTAGGAAAACATGTTCTTAAACTTAATCCATTCCTGTGGGTGTGGTTCCATTTTAAATAAGATCTCTTCCAAATATTACTTCAGTTAAAGTGTGGCCCAAATGACTCAGGATGTACTTTAATCCAGATTGTTGGATGCTTTACCAGCAGAGTGAAAGTCAGACAGAGAGAGAAAGCCACACAGGGAGCAGGCAGAAGCTGGGAGTCAACGCAACCAAGACAGGAGAGGCTACCATGTGCATTCGCCATGTAACAAAGAAAGGATCATGAGCAGGTAGCCCCAGAATGCCAGAGTCTTCTGGGAAAAAGCACCACTTTGATGTCACCTTGATTTTGAACGCCTCCGAGGGAGGAGTGAGCCATAAATTTCCATTGTTTAAGCCAACCCATTGCTTGGTATTTGTTCTGGCAACCAAGAAACTAAAACAGATACTTCATGTTTATTTATAAGCTCTGATCTTATTCAGTATGAAATCTCTACCAGCAGGTAGCCCCAGAATGCCGAAGTCTTCTGGGAAAAAGCACCACTTTGCCTTATATAAAAAGTGAAAGAAATGCAATTTTATCTATCTGGAAAAGAGCCTGAAATGCAAATGAAGAGACTAACTCCTTTTCACTTTACCAACATGACAGCAATGTCTATAGAGGGAAATAACTGAATAATAGACAAAAGTTGAACCACAGTTTATGAAGGTGATCCTATACTTAGGAAATAAAGAATCCAGGTATTTTCATGTGAACATGTACCAGGAGTATAGTAAGTAGAATAGAGATTTCTCTAGCTGTTTACTGAATCAAAGAGGGTATATGAGTCCAAGGAAGAGAAATTGCAATGTTTCCAACAAGAAAGAAATTATGCTTCATATTCGCCCAAACACTTTAATAACACTTTGACTTTGGTGTTTTTTCTGAAATGTTTACGCTTGTTTAGCTTTATATGAGAAATATACTAGTCAGGGTAGTTGATGTTATTTGCTACAAAAAACAATTATAAAAAAATGTTTTTCTTATTTATACAAATTCTAATGCAGATATTTCTGTTTGAGTGACTCTCTTTCACATGGTGTCCTAGCAATCTAAACTACATCCATTTTAGGATACTGCCTTCTGTATGTGACTCCCAGAGTTACTACAGAAGGGCAAGAGTTTGGAAGATTGTACTAGGGAGATTTTTTTTTTCCTTAAAGTGTCAGAACTTTAAAAGGCTTGTGCCATTGCATGTTGTATTCATCCTTTATTCTATTGGATAGAACAATTTACTTGGTACTATAAGTGAAAGAGTGCAAGGAAAGATCTTACTCTATGTCCAGATGGAAAATGAATTAGCCTTTTAAACAAATAGTCTATATGGCCCACAGGCAATAAAGGGTTGTATCCATTTTGGGGCTAGAGTTCATAAAGGGTGGAACAAGCAATTAGAGTGAGAATGATAGAAACAAATAAGGAGCAAAGTGGACAAAGCCTAATGAAAATATAAAACTTAAATGGAAATATTTAGAGACTTTTTGCAACCAGCTTTTGTGCTCTAGATCTTATTTCTTAAGAAGGGAAATAATTGATAAAATCTAGTAGGGTCAACATGGAGGCACCTGTGCTAAGCCCCACATCAGCAAAAAAAAAAAAAAAAAAAAAAAAATTAAACTAGTTAACACTTCTTGTAAATGCCCAGCTCACCTAGAGAACCAAATTTAAATGCAGCTGATGAGTTAACATCAGTTAATTTCTTCATTCTTATGCCAGCTAAATTCCTCATTCCTAAGCAATCAAGTGCTCCCACTTTGTAAGAATTCCTTAATCAAAATGGAAACTTAATGTCAACCAGTCAGAACATTTCATCACTTGCTTCTACATTTGCCCTTTGTTGGAGTTCCTTCTACTTTCTAATTAGGATGCTGCCCAATTGATGAATCACTCAGCAAAGCCGTGAGATCCTAAATTGCACGGAACACTTTTACTTTTATCAAACTTACTTTAGAAGTCTAACTGTCTGTGTATTTACTTCTATTTCTTTTTGTCTTTTGATGCTTCTGTAGTGCTCAATGCATTTACTATTGCCAAGAGAACAGCAAATTCTTACCAAAATTAGAGCTTATATGTGCCACACGATTTTTTTTCCTGAAATGCTATTACTTACATATGGAAAATGTTTCACAATAGTAACATATTTGACAACTAACATTTGTATCAGATTTGTTTTTCAAATCATATTTGTAATGTTTAGTGTTTGCTAAATTTTTTGCATCAGTTATGTGTCTGTGGTCAGTGAAATTAAAATAAACTTTAAGTGTTAAGGAGTCATTGATGATCTCCTCGGTATTTGGTATGGTTTTGGTCATTTCTCTGACTACCTAGACTACTTAGATTGGTAATTAAAACACAACAACTATTTAGTCAAGTCCTCTATATTGGAAAAACATTGTATGTACTTTTGATAGTAAATTTAAAACAAAGTTTAATTGTTTATATCAAAGTCATTTTGTTTTCCCTGAGCAAACTCTTGTTATATCCAAGCCAAATAACATTAGTACCTAATCTCAAATAATGTCTTATCCATGACACTTGACATTGGTATGTGTTATTGAACATCAGTACTTCTTTTATTTACTATACAATATATAGCAAGCTGTCAAGGATGCTCGCAAGAGGCCCAACAAATAATTAAGATTCATAAAACCATGTAGAAGAGTAAGTTATATATGAAAATCTCTGCTAATATAAAATGTTGTCACTTTTAATTTGCTGTCAGTACTTCAAAACACCTGCCGTGCATCGTTGACAGGAGCTAAGAGGATACTGAAATAACTAGAATCATGCACATGTTTAGTTTTATATTAATATATTTACACAAAATTTATTTTATCTAATACAAGAATCTGTATCAACTTCTCCCTAATTTTTGTCACTCAGAATGGACAGCACTTTAGACAGAACTCAGCTACTTAGAGTCTTCAAAAAGATGTTTTTACTCACTCATCCGTTAGGAGAAAGTAAAAGATAAAAAAAGTCCAAAGAGGAAGTGAGGAGGGCATCCTCCTATGTGCTAGATTGGTCTTTTGGGAATCAGTTACTAATATCAAGAAACTTAAGAAGTTCATAACTCTTGATAATTCTCTATGATTGAGTATAAACCTAATATTTAAAAGAAATTATGTCTGAATACTAGGTAACAGAATTATTCATATCAACATAAGATAAAAAATAAAAGTTGGAAAAATTAAATGTATCTAAGGGTGATTATATAAATAAATTATAATAGGCACCACTGATTGAGACTGGCCCTGAACCTTATCTTCCTGCCCTTAGTACATAAGACAAGCAATTCCTTTTCTTAGTATCCTCCATAGAGGAAAACTTCCTACATATGCCCAAGGAGGCATGTCTAAGTATGTATGTTGAAATATTGCTTGTGGTACACTGGAAAGTAAGTTCCATCAGGGCAGGAAATTTGTATGCTTGGCTTACAGCTGTATTCCCAGGGAATACAGAGCATTCAGGGTAGAAGTTCATGAATTTTCATGATATTGGCTATACTGCAGGAGTTTGAAAGAATGATTTAGGGCTAGAGTTACTGACAGGATCCATTTTTAAACTGAAGTCCCAAATACACATATATAGGTGTTTGATATATATGTTGAACTTTTAGAATATATGTTTGTGTGGGGTTTATAAAAATAAAAATATTAGCATAATACATCAGCACTTCAACTACCTCAATTAATTCTATAATGTCAAACATAAGGGTTATTTTCTTACTTTCCTTACATGCATTTATCTATTTTTCATTGGGCACTAGTATCTGTTACCCGATTATTAAAATTCTCTCCTCCCTCTTGAGGAATCAATCTCCTTGTCATTTTCCCTTCCTTCAGATATTTTTTCCAAATCTAGGAAAAGGATACAATTAATGTCAATTACTTAGCAGTCATTAGAATATGGGGATTGAAGCCATATATAAAATTCAGTGTATAAAATAAACAGAACAAAGTAGTAGGCCCAGAATATTGTAGTCCAGCATCCTGTACTACAGAAAAATCTAAAGGAATTGTCTTCATGGATTGTAGCCCATCATCCTTTTTTTTAAAACTAGGGTAAATCACTCAAGCCAAGACCCTCCTCCCTTCAGTCTCCAAGTCTTCAACATCTTCTAAATCATCACATGTATCCTCTTGGCCTCAGTTTCCATGGCTGCCTTAGAAGATCAAATCATGTCCCTGGAATATAATTTCCTTAATATTAATGAGGCTATAACTTCAGTTAATACAGGCTTGCAGTTAAAATGCAATCAACATTTACAGGAGTGTTGATAGTCACCCTTGTAAACATTCCCATGCCCACATCCTAGCTGCCCTTGTCTCTTCCAGTATACAGTAGGCAATTAATCCATGTTTGAATTAATGGATTCATGAAGGAAGTGATATGATAGAGGTAGAAATATTGCAGGAGAAAAAAAATTGGTGAATCTTGAAATTTCCTTAGCAGGTTTATTGAAGTTTGCAC
>PVIY010057001.1:0-13106 GCA_004026745.1 Myrmecophaga tridactyla
CCAGGGAAAGTTGTTGGAACCCAGAGGCCTGGAGAGAAGGCCAGCAGAGATCACCCTGTGCCTTCCCATGTAAGAAAGAACCTCAGTGGAAAGTTAGCTGCCTTTCCTCTGAAGAACTAACGAAATAAATCCCCTTTTATTAAAAGCCAATCTGTCTCTGGTGTGTTGCATTCCGGCAGCTAGCAAACTAGAACACCTGGAGACCTCATTTCCAAGGTCTATAGCACAGAAGAAAACTCTCCAGACAGGAGAAGGTGAGTGCAGGGAAAGAGCTGGGTGTCATGTCTCAGGGAACAGAAGAGAGCAAGAGGCCAGCTGGGCTCAGGGGTCCAGGGTTCAAACCCTCCCAGCCCCTAAACCTGCTGGCGCAGGGTGGGCGGGGAGTCCCTGCTGCCTGTGGGTGCCTCTCCATGGGCTCGTCGGCCCCACCAGCCCTTCCCACTGCACTCTGGGGAGCTTTAAAGCAAAATCAGATCAGGTCTTAAACCCTCCTATGACTGCGGGTTTCCACCTGCTCCGTCCCTCCTCAGGCACTGGTGGCTCTTTCCCCAGACCCTCCTCACCCTCCAGGCCTCAGCATCAGGCCCCGCCTTTGAGACTGCCCCCCTCTCCCCCAACCCCCGCCCCGCCCCCCTCCCGCAGCCCGGCTGCGCTGAGCCCCGTGCTGACCTCAGGGCTAGAGCGCCTTGTTTGTGCAGATTTCCTGTTCCTCTCTCTTCATCGCGGCTGGCTCCGGTACTCTGGAGTTTAGGCACCATGAGAGCAGGGAGACGGGATCTCCCGGGATCTAGAACCCTACTGGGCACACAGTAGGTGCTCAATAAATACTTGTTGCAGGAATAGGAGGTGGGCGGGGACAACAAGATGGCTGGGCTCCTTTGGCTCCTCCCACCCTCGCCCCTCGCCCCTCGCCCCAGGTCCCCCCAAGGGGGCCACAGACGCCTGAGCCTCACCAGTGAAGGGCCAAGGAGCTGGAGGGAGGAGGGAGGGGACGAAATTTCGGGGCGTGGCTCAGGGCTGGGCTTGGTTCAAGCCCCAGCTCCATCACCAACTCGCCGCTGTCGGATCATGGGCAAGTCGCCCTCCTTTCCCGAACCTGAGTCTCCCCCTCTGTAAGGCAGAGGTGCTCAGAGGGTGTCAGGTGGGGCGGTGTCAGAGGGCAGGCCGGTGCCAGGCGCAGTGTACATCTTCACTGAACCCAGGGTCTCGGCCGCCCCTCCCTGACCGGGCTTAGACCTCCCGGCTCAGGCCTGCCGGCCGCAGCCCCACTCTCCCCACCAGGGCTCCATCTGTCTTCACAGCCCGCCCATCCTCAAGCGGTTTATTACTCCTTCTTCCCATTCATCAGCCCAGCCCAGTGGGCTGCCAGGAGTTTGTAAGTACCACACGTGTACACTCTCAAATACTCATTCACACACGCACATGTGTGCACACACCCATACACATATACACACATGCATGCACACACCCATTCACTCACACACATGTACACACATGTGTGCACACACATCCAAACACTCATTCGCACACGCATGTGCACACACATGCACTCACACACATACACACCCATGCATCCATATACATACATGCACACACGTGCACACATCCAAGCATTCATTCACACACGTGCACATATGAGTAGACATCTCACACTCACAGAGGGACACAGGTACTTGTGTGCTCACACCCACACGAACACCCACTCACACTCACAAACCACTCTCATGTGTGAACACACTGTTCATTTGTGTGCCCATGCCCACAATGCACAGCTATCGCACATGTACACATACAGACACACACTGGACCACATACACAAACATTTGTGTCCATACTTACCCTGCACGCGCACCGTATTCACACACACGTACCCTCCTCGGCTCCTCACTCTCTTGCACCCCCAGTGGCCCCGTGCTGTGCAGGTCACCTGTTTGGTGGAAACAGGCTGGGCATTTGGCATCACACAGAAGCAGATTCACTTCGGATAGACTTGAACACTTCTGTGTGTGCCTCTGTGTTCCCACATGCGTGTGTGTGTCTGCACAGCCTTGCCCCCACCCTGCTGTGCCTGCCCCTGCAAGGGCCTTTCCCCGAGGCAAGTGAAGGGCCGAGGAGGGTGGTCCCAAGAGCCTGGACTCCAGATTTAGAAAAGGGGAGCCCTAACCCCCATGGGGCCCTTTCCAGCACCCTGGAGCTGAGAGTCTGGGAGGCTCTGGTGGCAGCTTGGATAGTTGTCCAGCTGTCCCTCTCCTTGCCCAGGAATGGAGTTAACAGCACCATCTGCTGTCGGCTCCTGGAAATGCCCTTCAGAAAGCACCCCCATGGCCCTCAGCTTGGCTTTCCGGAAGGACCCAGGGCACAGCCATGGTCCTGAGAACAAGCCAGGGCTGCAAGAACACTCCAGTACCATCATCTAGAAGGAGGCTGGTCATCAAAATCACCCAGGAAGGTTAATTGAGCACATTTGCACCTGAGTCTTGGAGACCGCTTTCCTTTTACAGGTGGGGAAACTGAAGCCCAGGGTCAGAGAGTGAAAGCAGAGAGCCAATATTGCCCCAGTGAAAAGGGGCCAGGCAGTTTCACAATTGGGGTGTCTTTCTCAAATTTCTTATTCTGTTCTCATCTTAAGACTGCATTTGCCTCTTTGACAGGTGGAAAAAACTTAGTGGTGGGGGGAGCCGAGGGGTGGCACCTGGGAGACCGGCAGCCTGGGGGGAGGCAATGGGAGACGCGAACCCCCTGCCCACATGCTGGGCCCACCTCAAAAGGCTGGCCAAGGCCTTCTGTGGGAAACACGCTCTCCCCATGCTGGGTGCCCGTGTGCTTGGCTGCCCTGTGAGCAAGGCTGCACAGATGGGGAGCCCCAGGTGAGAACCCACACAAGAGGGCAGGGATGCAAGGAACGCTGGGCCACCGGCTGCCCTGGCCCATGCAGGGAAGCAGCCTTATCCACGACCTGGCCCCGTGTGCTTATTTTACAGATCGGGAGGCCAAGGCCCAGGGTTGAGGAGTGATTAGCTTGAGGTCACACGAGCTGATGACCCAGCCAGGAATCGGTCCTGGTCCTCTGATTCCCAGCCCAGAGCTCTTGCCCCCACACCTGCTGGCCCTCCTTCCTTCCCTTGGGTTCGGAGCTGCCCCTTCCACCTGGATGGAGGAGACTCTTTTTGCATCCCTGGCAGAAATAAATGAGTTATACCTTCAAAATGTCTGGACGGCCTCCCTCCCAGACCAATGGGGACCTGAGAAGCTTGAAGGTCCGGGAAGCCTGGGGACAGGGTGGTTTCCACCCCACATGCCCACCTCTCCTTTCTTAGCTCATGGATATATAGACCCTTAGGGGTCAAGGATTCGTGATACTAGTAAAGTGGTGGTCATAACAGCTACTGGTTACTAAAAGCCTAGCATAGCTTCAGGCTGGGGATGAGCCGTCTTCCGCGGGGTTGATCAGTTTATCCCATTTATGGACAAGGAGAGTGAGGCTCAGAGAGGTGCAGGAACCGGCCCAACTGCATGTCGCCCTGCACCCTCCCTTGGGGCACCGACTCCAAGCACCAGCCCCTCTCCACTGTCCCGTGTACCAAATACAGGGCAAGGCAGTGCTTGTATCCTTCAATCTATTCAGCACTGTTGGCACCACTGAAACATGGGTCCCCAAAACACGAAAGTGTGTTCAACAAGTATTTCTTGAGCAACTACTATATGCCAAGCCCAGTCCCAAGTGTTGGGGATACAGCAGAGAATAAACTGGCAAAAATCCCCTCAACTTGGAGGTAAACTCCCCTCGGCAAGATGAATTAGCTAAATATATATCCTGCCAGATTGTACTAAGGGCTGGGGAGAAAAATAAAGCATGAGCGGGGCGTTAGAAGCGTATGCACGTGCGTGTGTGAGTGCATGTGTTTGGGGGCTGAGAAGGGGATGTTTGAGCAGAGACCTGAAGGAGGTGGTGGAGCCAGCCATGTGCATATGCCTGCCAGGCAGAAGAAACAGCCTGTGCAAAGGTCCTGAGGTGGGGCCCTGCCTGACGTGTTTGAGGAACAGCAGCATGGCCTGAAGCAGAACGAGTAGAGGGGAGAGTCGTGGGGGCTGAGGCAGGGGACACAACGGGGGGGGGGGTGGTGGTGGCGGACTTCTAGGTCACGATAGGACTTTGGCTTTTAGTTTTTAATTTACTTTTTATTTTTATTATAGAAGTAGTAGGTTTACAGAAAAATGCATAAAATACAGTGTTCCCACGTAAAACCCTATTAACACCTTACGTTAATATGGAACATTTGTTACAATTCATGAAAGAATATTTTTATAATTATACTACTGACTGTCATCCATCATTTATAATGGGTTCACCATTTGTGTTGTGCAACCCGGTGTGTTTTTCTTTTTTAATTTTTATTCTAGTAACATATATGCAACCTAAAATTCCCCCCCCACCCCCACACACATATTCAAATATGTAATTCAGGACAGTTAATTACGTTCATGATGTTGTGCTACCATCACCACTGTCCATTATCAAAACTTTACGATTAACCCAAATAGAAAGTTGGTACAATTTAAGCATTACCTCCCCATTTCCCACCCCCAGCCCACCCCCTGGTAACCTATATTCTAGATTCTGACTCTATGAGTTCATTTGTTCTAATTATTTTGTATCAGTGAAATCACACAGTATTTGTCCTTTTGTGTCCGGTTTATTTCATTCAAATTGATGTTGTCAAGGGTCATCCATGCTGCGTGTTATCAGGACTTCATTCCCCTTCATGGCTGAATAATATTCCATTGCATTACATACCACATTCACTCATCCATCCATCTGTTGATGGCACTTGGGTTGCTTCCATCTTTCCCCAGTTGTGAATAGTGCCGCTGCGAACCTGGGTGTGCAGAGATATCTGTTCGAGTCCCTGCTTTTGAGTCTTTTGGGTATATACCTAGAAGTGGGATTGCCAGGTCATAGGGTGATTCTATACTTAACTTTCTGAGGAACTGCCACACTGCCTTCCACAGCAGCTGCACTGAGTTATATTCCCATCAACAATGAATGCGTGTTTCTATTTCCCCACATCCTCTCCAATACTTGTTAATTTCTCTTTTCAAATAATAGCCATTCTACTGGGTGTGAAATGGTACCTTACTGTGGTTTTGATTTGCATTTCCCTAACGCCTAATGATGTTGAGCATCTTTTCATGTGCTTTTTGGCCATTCACAAATCTTTTTTGGAGACATCTCTATTCAAGTTTTTGCCCATTTTTAAAATGGCTTGTTTGTCTTTTTGTTGTTGAATTGTAGGATTTTTTAATATATTCTAAATGTTAAACACTTATCAGATATGCGGTTTCCACACATTTTTTTCCCATTGTGTAGGCTGTCTTTTTACTTTCATATGTGCAAAAGTTTTTAGTCAAAGGGCTCTTTTTTGACACTGTGTGATTAATAGACAGTTCAGGGACAAGGGCAGAAGCAGAGAGACCAGCGAGGAGGATGCCCGGCATCCAGGTGGAGGAGGATGGGGGCTCAGGCTAAGGTGGTTGGGGAGAACGGGGTACAGAGTGGTCAGATTCTGGATCTGTTGGGAAGGGGGACACACTTGTGCATAAGAGGCACACACACACACACACACACACGCACACACGCAGGTGGAGCATGTGACCCACCCTCAGCTGCAAAGGCACCAGCTGCACCAAACCATTCACTCTCTCGCATGTGGTCTCCCAGGTGAGTAAACTGCACACAGAGGTCAGAGACCAGCTGGGCAAGCCAACAGCAATCCCAGGCAGCACGAATTGCTCACATCGCTGCAGCCCCAGAAGCAGTCTTTGTTACTTCTTTTTTTTTTTGTTCTCACTTTGTGAGAAGCAGCTAAAACCCTCAGCTCTAATCCAATCCCCTCATTGTGCAAGTGGAAAAACTGAGGCACAAGGCAGCAAAGGAACTTGTTACAGTCACTCAGGCCCAATCTCCTGACTCCCTGACCAGTGCTCTTTCTCTCTTGTACCATGAGCCCAAGGCCTGCCCCTCGTGACTGGGGTGACAGAGGATCAGGGGTTTGGTCAGGTCTCCCCACCCTCTCCTAGAGGTTGGGTTTGATGGGGAAGGGCTGAAAAGGAACATGGCTTTGGCCTCCAGACTTCATCCTCCTCCACCCCACCCTGTGGTCAGCTCCACCCCAACCAGAAGCTGAACGAACCCCCTAAAACTCAGTCCTGGTAAAGAGTGAGGTCTTGATCGTGTAACTATAGCTTTTACAATGCGACCGTGTGATTGTGAAAACCTTGTGTTTGAGGTTCCTTTTCTCCAGAGCATAGACAGATGAGTTAAAAATACATATAAAGACAAAAATAAATAAGTAGTAGGGGAGATAAAGGGTTTTAAAACACTGGGTACACTGAAATACTAGTGGTCAGTGAGAAGGAGGGGTAAAGGGTATGGGATTTATGAGCTTTTCCTTTTTCTTCTTTTATGTCTTTTTCTGGAGAGATGCAAATGTTCTAAAAATGATCATGGTGATTAAAAAAAGATAATGGTGATGAACACACAACTATATGATGATATAGTGAGCCATTAATTGTATACTATGGATGGACTGTATATGTGTGAAGATTTGTCAATAAAAATAGTTTTTTTTAAAAATGAGTGAGGTCTTCATCTTGCTGGAGTAAGAAAAGTCAACGAACTGACCTTGGTCTTTGGCCTCCAAATCAAAGCTTAATGAAGACATCCAGCCAGAAGGGATTAGCACAAATATCCTCATACCACCAGTACCACCAGCACTACTACTACCATCACCTCCACTCCACCAACACTGTCATCGCCATCACTACCATCACCCACCTCACCATCACCTCCACCATCGTCACCACCACCACTACCACCATCTCCACCAACACCATCATCGCCATCAGTACCATCACCCACCTCACCACCACCTCCACCATCGTCACCACCACTACTACCACCACGACCCACCACCATCTCCACCAACACTGTCATCGCTATCACTACCATCACCCACCTCACCACCATCACCTCCGCCATCATCACCACAACCACTACCACCACCATCTCCACCAACACTGTCATTGCCATCACTACCATCACCCACCTCACCACCACCACCACTACCACCACCTCCACCAACACCATCATCGCCATCAGTACCATCACCCACCTCACCACCATCATCTCCACTATCACCACCTTCGCCACCATTGCCACCACTTCTGACACCACTGTGAACTCTAACTTAAATGCCGTCACCATCACTGGGATCTCCACCATCACCACCATCACCATCTCACCACCATCATCTCTAAGCCAGATCCAAGATGGGAAGGACCAAGAGCCAAGGGGATCCTCTGCAGCTGACATTGACCCCAGAAAGCGAGCTGGAGAGAGTAAGAACAAGCTGAGCATCGGCCCCCTGGGAGGGCCAAACGGCTCAGTCAGCAAGGAAGTAGAGCTGGTGGGGCTGGGCTGGCCTGGAAGATTAGAAGCAGTGGCCAGGACCTCAACTGGGACAGGCATCAGGCTGGCTAGGGGACAGAGGGAGTATGAAAGGGTCTGAGAAGTAAGAAAGCAGACTGACAGTGGTCCAGATGGAATGCCAAAGATAAGGAGAGAGCAGCTGCTTCAGGAGCCCACTCAGAGGTGAGGGGCAGGCCAGGGATGTGTGGCTTCTCAGAGTTGGGGTCCAGCAGGCAGGTAAGCCTAACCCTGGTGAGTGAATATCAACATTGCACCATCAAAGCAGCCCACCCTCTACTATCACTGCCATGACCACCATCACCATGACAACCAGCCTCATGCCCACCTTCACCATAGCTGCTGATGCTCTTGCTGCACCATGATCCCCACCCACTACTGAGACCCCAGCAGGAATTCTCTGTCATTTTAATGAAAGAGTTCACACATTTATTTGGGCATATGGATGCTGTTGCCGGTTGTGTTCCTGGGAAGTAAACCCAGAGATAGAGACCAATGGGCAGGCGTTTTACTGGGCAGTGCCCTCTGGTCAACACCTCTCGAAGGTAAGGGAAAGAAGTGGGATTGGGCAGAGGAAGAAATCAGGCTGCAATGTTGTCCCAAGAAAGGCCTTGGCTGCCCCCACAAGGACCACTGGAGCTGGGATGGCTCTTCACAGTTGTCCTGCATCACATCTAAGAGGAAGGGCCTTAATACTCCTACATTGTCCAGTCACTGATACAGGCGGACCCCTGGAAGGGGCATAGCCTTGGGCAAGGCAGTGTTCTCCAGGCAAAAGCCATTTCTGGAAAGGGCTGAGGTTATCAGCCAGCCGCCCTCCCAGCAGCTGGGGGATAAAGTTCTTCAGTCCTGAAAGGCTTCTGAGTGGTGGATCACAGAGTCCACAATGGATGCCCACCAACCTCATTCCCATCCTCTCTTGTAGCTGGGTGTAGCCAGGCTAAGTCCTCGCCCATGACACATGAGAGGAAGTGATGTGTGCCACTTCCAGGTTGCACCTGAAGAGGAATGGGCCTATACACCCTTCTGCTGCCTCCCTCCTGCTGGGCTGGAATGCATATGTGATGGTGGGATCTGGGAAGCTACCTTGGGCCCAGAGATGCATGCTACATGTTGAAGGGTATCGACCACCGGTTCTCCACTGCACTCCTCCAGACTGTGACATAACAGAGAAATAACTTCTGCCCTGTTTAAGCATTCAGGGAGTTTTTCTGTGGTTGCACCACCATCATTCTGCCAAAGGCATGACCTCTTTGTCCACCACCACCAAATGACTATTTCACAGTCCAACCCTGGCACTATGACCTTGCCCTATGACCTTGAACAAGTCTCTATACCTTTCCAGGCCTCAATTTCCCCTTCAGAAAATGTGTAATTTCATAGCATTTAATTTTGTATGCTTTGTAAAGATTAAACACAATGACTTATATATGCAGGGACAAATGCATTAGCAAAGATTTCTGTCTATCCTCCTTCTCCATCCTGTTGTCTGGATTCAGGGCCTGCACACCTCTGCCAGCCCGGAGACACCCAGCTTCCTTAATGGCGGCTCCCGTCATTGTAGCTGCCATTAGGTTACATGTTATCGCAGCATCTGTTGAGAAGGCTGCTACAGTGTTATTGCAACGTCAACACTAGAAGTGCCACTGCCATTACTTTAGAGTCAGAGAGTTGGATCCCAATTCCGAATCCATCCACTACTGGATGAACCCCCAGGGACAAATTCCTGAACTCCCCTGAGCCTCAATTCTCTCATCTGTAAGGACTAATAACACCTTCCCCCCAAGGGGTGGCTGTGAGGATTAAATGAGATGTGTGTAAAATGCTAAACATGCTGCCTGGCTCTTAGGTAGCACTCGACAGCAAACAGAGCCCATTGCCACCATAACGCTTATTATTATCACGGTGAATACACCTCCTGTTTACCATCAAAGAAAGTCATGAGCTCGCTCCTCCCGGGCATGGAAAGGTGCTGTGTTGGGGGAAACACACCTCACTTTCCAGGGACACCTGGCTTTGTGTCCTGGGTGCCTCTCTGGGCACCACCCCCAGGGAGGAAGCCCCGGGGCTGGGGGTCGGGACTGAGGCTGGAGCAGTCCAGGACCTCTGAAGTTTTACAAGCCTGCCCCTTCCCCAGGAGGCTGTGTTTCCAGGTCACTGGGAAAGGGGGCCGCAGAATGCCAGGCGCCCCCCTTGGAAGCCATCCCCAAAGGCAGGTCTTGAGGCAGCTCCAGAACGTCTAATTGGGACAGACTGACTCATGGTTCAGAGCAAAACTGACAGGCTGCCCTTTCATAGCGATCTCATTTTTGTCGATGGCTCAGCTCTGAGGCCAGATGTGGGTGAAACCAGGTCCAAGGAGTTTTCTTTAGGGTCGATTCTCCACGGGGGTACTGGGAAGTTCTCCTCGGCAAAAGGAGATCTTCCTTCTGCTCGGTGCGTAAAATCCCACCGCTAGCAGCGCACCACACCTGGCCCTTAGAGCTCCTCTAAGGCTCTCGCCTTTTGTGAATTCTTCTTTGAGTTCTTTTCCCTACAGCAGGAGGACTCAGACGGACTGGGAAGAGCCCTCCCCCCTCCGGAGGTCAGAGATTGACGTGAGAGAGAGGGCAGAAAAGGGAGGGGAGAGATCTTAACAGCAGAGGCTGAGAAACTCACCATTTTGCCACAATCCAAGCTGATGACAAAACATCTGGCTGCTGTAACCCCCCACATCTCCACAGCCCCCGCTTTAGATGTCACCATACCTGGTTGAGCACACTGTTATTTCAATCATCTGCTGCACTCCCCAAGGGAGAATTTACTTTCCCACCCCATCAACATTAAGCTTGGCCATGTGACCTGCTTTAGCCAATGAAATATGAGCACAGGTGACATGGGCTGCCCCAGGCAGAAGCTTTAAGAGTCAGTGCACAAGGTGGAGAAGCTAAGCCTACCCGTAGTTATGCCTGAGAGGAAACCTCTTTTATTGCTCAGAGGTGGCCTCTGTCTCCCTAAGCCCAACTCTGCAAGAAAAATCGTTACTCTCCCCACTACATGGGACATGACGTCCAGGGGTGTGAGTCTCCCTGGCAATGGGGTCATGACTCCCAGGGATGTGCCTGCCTCTGGCACCATGGGATTGGCATTGCCTTTCTGACCAAAAGGGGGAAAAGAAATGGAACAAAATAAGGTATCAGTGGCTAAGAGAGTTTAAATAGAGTCCAGAGACTATTCTGGAGGCTATTCCTATGCAAACTTCAATTAGATACTGCTAATTGCCACAGTTTGCCAAACCCCAACCAACACCATTCCTCTTAACCCTAAAGAACACCCAGGGCTCCATCTGAGACCCTACAAAAGTTGCACACACTACATTTACTTTTTAGAAACCTAAAACCTTCAGATGGTTCCTAGGCCAGATAAGTCCTGAAACCCAGAGGTGCCATTCTCTCCAAGAACATCAACCAGTTCCATCCCTCTGTCCCATATTGTTGACACCCTTTTTCAACGTGAAAAAAGTTAGAATGGGCATAACCCAAACATCCTGAAAGACTGGGAGAAGGCTCAATGAAGAAGGTGGAGTTGTAAGAGAGAAGTTAGGATTTAACAAATGAGTGTGACTGCTGAATATGAGTATTTCTTTTTAGTTTCCAGTGTCTTGGAGCAGCCAGAAGGCAAAAACTGAAATTGTGGGACTGTAACCCATAACAAACTTTGAAATCTGTTCTGTAACTACTTCTTAAAATATTCTTTGGAATTTATTGCTTTTTTTGTATATATGTTATATTTCACAATTTAAAATGTAAAAAAAAAAAAAGTTACCACATGGTTTTGTTATTTTCCCTCAGCTGTGAGAAAAGCATGTTTCCAATAAGGGCTGCTTTTAGCCTGGATTCTGCAGGAGAGGAGAGTCACAGCCGGCCCACAGTGTCTTGTAACGAGAGAGAAATATATCTTTTTTTTTTTTTTTGAAAGCCACTAAGAGTTGGGGAAGGTTTGTCACAACAGCATAACCTACCAAATACTGACTAATACAACAGTTTTAGCATTTATGCTGCATTTACTCTGGGCCTTTCTGAAGACTTTACATGTTCAATGCCATTTATTCCTGATAAGATGCCTCCTATTATCTCCATTTTACAGACGAGGATGATAAGGTTCTGACAGGTTAAGTGTCCTGGCCAAAAGGGTCAGTAGTAAAACTAAGGTCAGAACCAAATCCGTCTGCCCTGAATGAGGCAGGGGTCACTTTCCCCCATTTTACAGATGGGGAAGCTGAGGCTCAGAGAGGTAAAGCCACCTGCTCTAAGTCACACAGCTAGTCTCCACCCCTTTCACGTCATGTGACCCACAGCAGGTCCCGCAGGCAAAGAGAACGAGGTCTCCCAGCGTTGAGCCCCGCGGCTTGCCAGTGGGTCCCTCTGCCGTGGCAGGAGCCCCTGGCTTTTACACATCCCCAGCCTCCGCCGGTGTCAGGAAACCACCCTCTGTGAGCTCTTCCCTCCTCCTTAACCTTCGAGCTTGGATTTCAGGAGCCCCTTGGCCCTCCTCAGCGTTGCAGGGGGAAGAAGGCAGAGCCGCATCTGCCCAGGAGCTTCAAAGCCTTTTGACACTTGTTAATATCCTCCCGCTTCTGTGCAAAGTGTCTGGTTTGCATTAGCACCCCAGGCCCCACGGTGGTGGTCTGGTCAGACTGGGCTTGGGCTCCATCCAGAAAGTGTCACACTCCGCTGGGGCTGCTCTAACTACTTATCTGACATGGAACATCAAATGGTTTGATCTGCCAATTAGGCTCACCCCGAGCTGCTAAGTGGAAGCAGATGGGTCTATACTTTATTGTATGGAAAACCCTGCACTTCCCACTCCCCTGCAGAAGGGCAGCAGCTGCGCCAGCACCGGCACCCTTCTGCGGACCCGGACACCCCCCTTTGGCAGAAGGTCTGAGCGCCCCCTCCGTGGCCCGGGGAGAGCTGGCCTTCTGGTTACGGGGTGGGCCAGATGGGAATTCGTCCAAATGGTCCTAAGTTCCCAGAATGTCTAAAAACTTCTGCTGGGTCCCTCCATCTAGCGCTTCTAGGCTCCGGGAGCCTTTCATGCATTGGACCAGCAAAGGCCACTCGGCTCGGGGTCAAGCTGCCCAGGGGAAGGGGGACAGTGGGCATGACCCCAGAGATCCCTTCTGGCTCGTAGGTGGCCCAAACCAACCCACACAACAGCCCTTCCAGCCAGCACGGGCCCAAACTAGGATGCCTGGCCTCACTCCCTATGCCAAGTCATCGCCAAGGGCTGCTGATGCTGCCCCTCCCATCTCACGAATCTGACCACCCCCCATCCCACGGCTGGCACCTTCACGCACTTGAACTTCGTGGCAGAATCCAAAGGGGGCTCCCTGCCTCCCTTCCTCTCTTGTTCCCTCTCAATCTTTCTCTCTTTCTCTTCTCCTCCCCTGTCCCTCTCTCCCTCCTTCTCTTCTCCTATGTCTCTGTTCTCTCTTCCCCTCCTTCTCTCTCTTTCTATCTCTCTCTCCCTGTCTCCCTCCCTTCCTCCTCTTCTCTCCCCCTTTCTCTTTCTCTACCCACCCACCCCAACTCTTACTCTTACTCCACCCGCCCCCCCACCCCCAGCCTGTTTCCACTGA
>PVIY010057002.1:0-13105 GCA_004026745.1 Myrmecophaga tridactyla
CACATAGGTCTAAACAACACCTTTCAATAAGGTTCACTTTTAATATGGTAATTTTAATTGTATACCCCCTATAGAACTGCTTTAACTTCTATCTATTTCCTTACATTTGAGTTCAACCTCATTAGCTAACTGATCATCCATCTCTATCTTCTACATATCTCTAAGTTGCCTATATATTGTACTATAAGCCTCTGATTTTACCTTTACTGTGGTCATAAAACTGGAGTTATACAGCATCTACCCTTTTATGTCTGGCTTATTTCACTCAGCATTTTTTCCTCACAGTTCATCCAGCTTGTCATTTGCAGCAGTATGTCATTTAGTCTTACTACTGCATAACATTCCATTGTATGTATATACCATATTTTGTTAATCCACTCATCTGTTGATGGGCATTTGGATTGTTCCTATCTTTTGACAATGGTGAATAATGCTGCTATGAACATCAGTGTGCAAATGTGTGTTTGTATCACTGCCTTCAGCTCTTCTGGGTACCTACTAAGTAGTGCTATTGCTGAGTCATAGGCCAACTTGATATTTAGTTTCCTAAAGAACTACAAACTGCCTACCATAGTGACTGTACCATAATACATTACTACCAGCAGTGCATAAGGGTAACAATTTCTCTACATTTGTAGTTCCCTGTTTGCTTAATGGCAGCCATTCTTATAGGTGTGAGGTCATATATTATTGTAGTCTTGATCTGCATTTCCTTTATAGCTAATGAAAATGAGCATATCTTCATGTGCTCTGGAGCCATCTGTATGTGCTCTGGAGCCACCTGTATTTGCTCTTCAGAAAAATGCCTATTCATATCTTTAGTCCATTGTATAATTGGGTTGTTTCCTCTTTTGTTGTTGAGTTCTATGATTTTTTAATATATACAGGATATCAAACTTTTCTCCAATGTGTGATTTCTAAATATGTTCTCCCATGAGTGAACTGTCTCTTCATCTTTTTGACAATGTCTTTTGAAGTGCAGAAGCATTTGATTTTAGGAGTTCCCATTTATCTGTTTTGTCTTCTGTTGCTTGTGCTTTGGGTATAAAGTTGAGGAAACTACCTCCTATTACTAGGTCTTCAAGGTGTTTCCCTATATTTTCTTCTAGAATCTCTATGGTGCTAGTTCTTATATTTAGGTGTTTGATCCACTTTGAGTCAATTTTTGTATTGGATATAAGGTAAGGATCCTCTTTCATTTTTTGGCTGATATCCAGTTCTCCCATGCCCATTTATTGAAAAGACTATTTTGTCATAATACAGTGGATTTATGGGCCTTGTCAAAAATCAGTTGACCATAGATTTGTTGGTCTGTTTCTGCAGTCTTGACTTGAATACATTGGTCAATACTTCTATTTTGTGCCAGCACTATGCTGTTTTGATCACTGTGGCTTTATAATAAGTTTTAAAGACAAAAAGTGTTAATCCACCCACTTAGTTCTTCCTTTTTAAGGATTCTTTTAGCTATTTGGGGTCTCTTTCCCTTCCAGATGAATTTGGTAACTAGCTTTTCCACATCTTCAAAGTAAAGATATTGGAATTTTGATTGGTAATAAACTGAATCTATAGATCAATTTGGGTAGAATCAACATCTTAACTATATTTAACCTTCCTGTCCAGGAGCACGGAATGCCTTTGTAGCTATTTAGATCTTCTTTGACTTCTTTTAGCAATGTTATGTAGTTTTCTGCATACAAGTTCTTTACATCCCTCGTTAAATTCATTCCTAAGTACGTGATTCTTTTAATTTCTATTTTGAATGGAATTTTTTCCTCAACTGAGTCCTCAGTTAGGTCATTGCTTTGTATAGAAATGTTTTGCACATTAGTTTTATATCCTGCCACCTTGCTCAAGTACTTTTGTTGTAGACTTCTCAAGATTTTACAAGTATAATATCATGTCATCTGGAAATAATGAAAAAAATTACTTCTTCCTTTCCAATTTGGCTACCTTTTATTTCTTTATACTGCCTGATTGCTCTAGTTAGAACTTCTAGTCCAATGTTGAATAACAACAGTGACAGAGGCATCTTGTCTCATTTCTTATCATGGGGGAGAGATTTTCATCTTTCTCTATTGAATATGATGTTGACTATTAGTTTTTTATATGTGCCCTTTATCATATTGAGGGAGTTACCTTTGTTCCTATATTTTGAAGTGTTTTTTTAAATCAGAAAAGATGTTGAATTTCATTGAGTACTTTTTCAGCATCAATTGAGATGGTCATGTGATTTTTCCATTTTGCTTTATTAATGTGCTGTACTACATAAATTGATTTTCTTGTTTTCAGGCATCCTTGGATTCCTGGTATAACCCCCTCTCAGTTATGGTGTATAATTCATTTAATGTGTTGCTGGATTTGATTTGCTATTGTTTTCTTGAGAATTTTTGCATCTGTGTTCTTTAGGAAGATTGGTCTGTAGTTTTCCTTTCTTATAACATGTTTACCTACATTGGTATTAAAATGATGTTCTTTTTTGCTAGCTGCCAGAATGCAGTATATCAGAAATAGTATGGCTTTTAAAAGGAGGAATTTGTTAAGTTGCAAATTACAGTTCTAGGCCATGAAAATGTCTGAATTAATGCAAAGTGTATAAAAATGTCCAATCTAAGGCATCAGGGAAAGATACCTTGGATCAAGAAGGCCAGTAAAGTTCAGTATTGCTCCTTCAACTGGAAAGCCATATGGTGAACATTGTGACATCTGATAGCTGCCTCACCAGTCCTCTTGCTTCATGAAGCGCTCCAGGGAGTGTATTCTTTCTTCATCTCCAAAGGTCTCTGGTTGCATGGGCTCTGGCTTTCATCATTCTCTCATCATTCTGAAGCGTTCCCCAAAATGCTTCCACTTCTAAAGGATTTCATTAAACTAATAAAGACACACATGGAATTGGTGGGGTTGCATTCTCCCTCTATTCCAAGGTTAAACCCACAATTAAGGAGTTGTAACTCCCTGTAGATAATCTAATCGAGTTTCCACCCAGCAATAATGAATGAGGATTAAAGGACATGGCTTTTCTGGAGTCCACCACAGATTAAAACCAGCGTCATGAAATGAGTTAGGTAATGTTCCTTTTTTCTCAATTTTTTTGAAAATTATGAGCAGAATTCCTGTTAGTTCTTTTTGGAATGTTTGATAAAATTCCCCTGTGAAGCCATCAGGCCATAGGTTTTACTTTGCAGGAAGATTTTAGATGACTGATTGGATCTCTTTACCTGTGATCTGTTTGATGAAATCTAGTTCTCCCTGAGTCAATGTAGCTGGTCCAGAAATGTGTCCATTTCATGTAAGTTGTCTAGTTGTTTTTTGGCATATAGTTATTCATAGTATCCTCTTATGGTTTCTTTTATTTTTTCAGGGTTTGTGGTAATGCAACCCTTCTCATTTCTGATTATGTTTATTTGCATTCTCTTTTTTTCTTTGTCAGTCTTGCAAGTTGCCCTTCAGTTTTATTGCTTTTTCTCAAAGAATCAACTTTTGGCTTTAGTGACTCTTTCTATTGTTGTTTTGTTCTTCCACTCATTTAACTCTGCTTGAATCTTTGTTATTTCTCTTCTTCTATTTGCTTTGGGGTTAGTTTTCTGTTCTTTCTCAAGTTCCTCCAGGAAAGTACTTAAGTCCTTGATTTTTCTCTTTCTTGTTTTTTTGGTATAGGCATTTATGTAGGACAATAAATTTCCCTCTCAGCACAGCCTTTGCTGCACCCCAGAAATTGTGATGTGTGGCAATCTCATTTGCATTCATCTCTGAATAGCTACTGGTTTCTCTAGCGATTTCGTCTTTGACCCACTGGTTGTTTAAGAGTATGTTAATCTGCATATATCTGTGAAAGTTTCATTCTTTGGTGATTATAAATTTCCAGCTTCATGCCACTGTGATCAGAGAAAGTGCTTTGGATAATTTCAATATTTTTAAATGTATAAAGACCTGTTTTGTGTCACAGCATATTATCTGTCCTAGAGAATGTTCCGTGAGCACTAGCAAAGAATGTATATCCTGCTGTTTGGCATGTAATCACCTATATATTTCTGTTAGGTCTAATACTTTTATCAAATTTTAAAAATTCTCTATTTCCTTGCTGATCCTATGTCTGTTTGTTCTATCTACAGAGGAGAGTGGTGTGTGGAAGTCCCCTATTGTTATTGTTGAAATGTCTACTGCTTCCTTCAGTATTGCCAGTGTTTGTCTTATGTACTTTTGAGATCCTTAATTGGGTGCATAAACATCTATGATTGTTATTTCTTTTTAGGAGAATTGTCCTTTTTATTAATATGTAGTGTCCTTCTTTGCCTCCTCTTCTGGTTTACTAGCTGCCAGAATGCAACACACCAGAGATGGATTGGCGTTCAATAAAGGGGGATTTATTTAGTTAACATTATAGTTCTTCAGAAGAAATGCAGCTAACTTTCAAGTGAGATTCTTTCTTATGTGGGAAGGCACGGGGAAATCCCTGCTGGCCTTCTCTCCAGACCTCTGGGTTCCAACAACTTTCCCTGGGGCGAGTCCTTTCTGCATCTCCAAAACCTGAGCTGAGCTGTGAGTTTAGAGATGAGGTATACTGAGCTGTCAGACAGAGGGAATTTTCACAAATCCATCTTGGATAACTCCATCTCCAATCCTGGCTTTCTCTAATTGCTGGCTGGATTTGCATTTGGCTAAATCCTCATTTGGGTAACTATTCTCTGGAGTTTCCCTCCTTGGAATCCCAGAATTTTCCAGGACATAAATTTCTGGTTTCTTTGTACCCAAAAGTTCAGTACTCACCTTTGCTCTTTCCTCTCACATTTTACTATAAGCTGCAAGGAGAAACCAGGCTGCACTTTCCACATTTAATTTGGAAATCTCTTCTGCTAAATATCCAAGTTCATGGCTTTAAAACATGCCTTCCAGCTAAAGCCACCAGTGATCTTTTCCAGATTATCTGCCATTCTAAAACAAGACTTGCCTTCCTTCCAGTTTACAATAACATGTGCCTCATTTCTATCTAAAACATTATCAGAAGTATCTTTAGAGTCCACATTTTAACCAACAGCCTCTTCAAAGAATTCTAGGCCTTCTCTATCAAGCTTCTCACAACTCCTCTAGAATCTTCTCCTTATCCATGTAAAAAGCTGCCCCAAAATGTTTGGCATTTGCAAACTGCAGGAACACCCCACTTCACCAGTACCAAAATCTGCCCTAGTTTGCTAGCTGCTGGAATGCAATACATCAGAAACAGAACAGCTTTTAAAAAGGGGAATTTAATAAGTTGCAAGTTTATAGTTCTAGGGCCATGAAAAATGTCTCAATTAAAGCAAATCCCTAAAAATGTCCAAATTAAAGATTTGGAGGTTTCAAGATGGTAGCTGAGTGAGGTGGGAAACTTAGTTTGTCTTGCAGAGCAGCTAGGAAATATCCAGGAACAGTATAGAACAACTGCTGGGGCCACATCAGTGACTGGATGAACAGCACACACCAGTCTGGGCAAGCTAGACCAGATGCAATCCCACCCAGAACCATGAGTCCCCCATTCATGGAGACTGGCACCCCTCAACCACAGGCTGGTTCCCAGAAAGAAGAGGAAAAGGAATTTACTATCAGCAAGGGGCTGAGCTCAACCAAGTTCCAATTGTGGAATTAATTAACAAATTTTGACTACTGAAAGTAGAGTAGCCCCCAACCTCCCTGGCTCAGCTAAACCTCAAATAAAAGCTAAAGTTACTAGTTTTTGCCCCAGCACAGAGTGGGAAGGGCTGATGGAAAAGAAAAAAAAAGAGTTTTTTTTATCAGACAACACAAAATACTTGAAAATGTCTGGAACCTAAAATAAAAGAGGGGGCACATATGACCTGGAGATACATAGAGCAACATACCAACTTAAGCTCTTGATTAAAAAACCTGGGGAACAGGGTTCCTGCTCTGAAAAGGATTTTATTTTGTTTTGTTTTGTTTTTTGCTTAATTTCTACTGTTTAACTGTTCATTAGATACTGCAAGTCTCCTCAGGCTCCAACTGCCCCAGGCAAAGGCGGAATTAAGCTTGTCTGAGAGACAAAGAGCTGAAAGGAGATAATTCCCTGGAGACTGTACCTTCCCCAGGAGAAGGGTGGGGCCCAGCTCAGGTGGAATCCCTCGCTCAAGGAATTCAGACCCTAGGAACTGGAAAACTGAAGTGATTAAGGCCAGTACACAACCTCTCCTCAGTCTCAACCTTGCCCCCAATAGGAAGAGTGCTGAAGTTAAAGATACTGTATCACTTTATTCTGGTGGGACACACAAGCAGACAAGTGCCACATACTGGGCAGGATAGGAAAAACACAGAGTCTAGAAGTTTCATAGGAAATTCTGTCAATCTGCTGAATCTTGCCCTCAGGGAAAACTGATGCAGGTGACCTTTTCCTCTTGAGAGGAGACCAGTTTGATCTGGGAAAATCTGGCTGGAGTCTATAATACCTAAGTAGACCCTCCTAAGAAAACAAAAGGTACCATACAGGCAGGGCAACAAACAAGAAAACAAGAACTGAAAAATTCTGACCTGTTAAACAAAACCTACACTAGAGGTCTAGAATAAGCTGAATTGAATGTCAAAGAACAGATAGAGAACAAAGCCACCAGCAAGAAAATCTTAGGTAAAAGAGTGAAAACAATCTCCAGAATAAGATAGTTAAGGAAATTAAATGCCTAGACACCAGCAAAAAATGCTGAATAATACTAGGAAAATTGAAGATATGCCCCAGTCAAAGGAACAAACCAACAATTCAAACAAGATACAGGACTTGAAACAATTAATTCAGGATGTAAAAAGACACATGAAAATCTCATCAAAAATCAAATCAATGAATTGAGGGGGGTATACAGAAGGCAATGGGTGAACAAAAAGAAGAAATTGAAAATCTGAAAAAACAAATTGCAGAACTTATGAATGAAAGGCATAGTAGAAAAGATTAAAAAAAAAACACAATGGAAACCTGCAATGTGAGATTTCAAGAGGCAGAAGATAAAATTAGTGAACTGGAGGATGGGACATCTGAAATCTGACAAGTAAAAGAAAATAATAGAAAATATGAGCAGGGATCCAGGAAATTGACTGACAACATGAAGTACATGAATATACCTGTTGTGAGTGTTCCAGAAAGAGAGGAGAAGGAAAAAGGAGGAGAAAGACTAGTGGAGGAAATTATCACTGATAATTTCCCAACCCACGAAAGACTTACAATTACAGATCCAAGAAATTCAGCATAGCACCAACAGAATAGATCCAAATAGACATCCTCCAAGACACTTACTAATCAGAATGTCAGATGTCAAAGAGAAAGAGAGAATTTTGAGCACAGCAAGAGAAAATCAATCCATCACATACAAGGGAAGTCCAATAAGAGTATGTGTAGATTTCTCAAGTGGAATCATGGAGGCAAGGAGACAGTGGCATGATATATTTAAGATTCTAAAAGAGAAAAACTGCCAGCTAAGAATTCTATATCCAAAAAATTGTCCTTCAAAAATGAGGGGGAAATTAAAACATTTTCAGACAAAAAATCACTGAGAGAATTTTTGACCAAGAGACAAACTCTGCAAGAAATACTAAAAGGAGCATTAGAGGCAGATACAAAAAGACAGGAGAAAGAGGTGTGAAGAAGCGTGTAAAAATTAAGGCTATTAATAAAGTTAGAAGAGGAAAAATTAGATTTGTCATATAAAATCCAAAAGGCAAAAATAGTAGAAGAAAGTACTTCTCTTACAGTAGTAACACTAAATGTTAATTGATTAAACTCCTTAATCAAAAGACATAGACTGGCAGAATGGATTAAAAAACAGGACCTTTCTATATGCTGTCTACAGGAGATGTGTTTTAGACTCAAGGACAAACATAGGTTGAAAGTTGAAGATTGGGAAAAGATATTTCTTGCAAACAACAATCATAAAGTCTATGCTAATATCCAACAAATTAGACTTGAAATGTAAAACAATTATAAGAGACAAAGAAGGACACTATGTATTAATAAAAGGAACAATTCAACAAGAAGACATAGAAATCATAAATATTTGTGCACCAAGTCAGAGTGTTCCAAAATACATGAGGCAAACACTGAAAAGAGAAATAGACACATCTACCATAATAGTTGGAGACCTCAATTTTTCATCAATGGACAGAGGATCCATAAAGAAACGGAAAATTTGAATAATACAATAAATGAATTAGATTTAACAGAACTTTATAAAACATTACACCCCACAACAGCAGGATACCCACGTTCCTCAAGTGCTTATGGATCATTCTCAAGGATAGACAATATGCTGGGTCACAAAGCACATCGCAATAAATTTTAAAAGATTGAAATCATATGAAACACTTTCTCAGATCATAAAGGAATGAAGTTGGAAATCAATAACAGACAGAGAGCCAGAAAATTTACAAATATATGGAGGCTCAACAACACAATCTTATACAAACAGGGATAAGGAAGAAATTAAAAGGGAAATCATTAAATATCTTGAAGCAAATGGAAATGAAAACACAACATATCAAAATTTATGAGATGCAGCAAAGGCAGTGCTAACAGGGAATTTTATTGCCCTAAATCAAAAAAGAAGGAAGAGCAAAAATCAAGGATTTGCTCTTCACTTGGAAGAAGTGGAGAAAGAACAGTAAACTAATCCCAAAGCAAGCAAAAGGAAAAAAAAATAGCAAAGTTTAGAGCAGGAATAAATGAAACTGAGAACATGAAAACAATTGAGAAAATCAACAACACCAGAATTTGTTTCTATGAGAAAATCAATAAAATTCATGGAGCCCTAGGAAAGTTGACAAAAAGAAGAACAGAGAGGATACATATAAATAAAATCATAAATGGAAGATTTTATTTATAAAATAAATAAAATATTTTATAAATAAAATATATTTATTTATAAATAAATAAATATAATTTTTATTTATATTTATTTATTTATAAATAAATGACCCCACAAAAATAAAGAAGATAATGAGTAGATACTATAAATTAACTCTATGCTAATAAACTCGACAATGTAGATTAAATGGACAACTTTCTAGAAAGGCATGAACAACCAACATTGACTCGAGAAGAAATAGACGACCTCAACAAGTCAATCACCACTCAAGAAATTGAATTAATCATTAAGAAGCTCCCAGAAAAGAAAAGTTCAGGACCAGATGGCTTGACATGTGAATTCTACCAAACACTCAAGAAAGAATTACTATCAATCCTGCTCAAACGCTTCAGAAAACTGAAGAGGAGGGAAGGCTACCTAACTCATTCTATGAAGTCAACATCACCCTCATACCAAAGCCAGACAAAGATACTATATAAGAAAAGAAAATTGCACACCAATCTTTCTAATGAATATGAGATGCAAAAACCCTCAACAAAAGTTCTTGCAAATTGAATCCAGCAGCACATTAAAAGAATTATACACCATGACCAAGTGGAATTCATCCCAGATATGCAAAGATGGTTCAACATAAGAAAGTCAATTAATGTAATACACCATATCAACAAATCAAAGCAGAAAAACCACAAGATCATCTTGATTGATGGAGAAAAGGCATTTGGCAAAATTCAACATCTTTTCATGTTGAAAACACTTCAAAAGATAGGAATAGAAGGGAAATTCCTCAACATATAAAGAGAATATATGAAAAACCCACAGCTAATATCATCCTCAGTGGGGAAAATCTGAAAAGCTTCCCCCTAAGATCAGGAACAAGACAATTATGTCCACTGTCACCATTGCTATTTAACATTGTGTTGAAAGTTCTAGAGAAATTAGACAAAGAAAATAAATAAAAGGCATCATATTGGAAAAACATAAAACTCAGTGTTTGCAGATGATATGATACTATATGTTGAAAACCCTGAAAAACCCACAGCAAAACTACTACAGCTAATAAATGAGTATAGCAAAGTGGTAGGTTACAAGATCAATACTCAAAAATCTGTAGTGTTTCTATACACTAGTAATGAGCAATCTGAGAGGGAAATCAATAAAAAATCCATTTACAATTGCAACCAAAAGAATAAAATATTTAGGAATAAATTTAACTAAGGATACAAAAGACCTATACACAGAAAACTACAAGAAATTGCTAAAATAAACCACAGAAATCCTAAATAAGCAGAAGGGCATACCATGTTCATGGATTGCAAGACTAAATATAGTCTTTCCACCAGAATGGCCATTATCAATAAAACAGAAAACAACAACTGCTGGAGAGGATGTGGAGAAAGAGGCACACTTATTCACTATTTGTGAGAATGTAAAATGTTACAACTGCTATGGAAGGCAATTTGGTGGTTCTTCATGAAGGTAAGTCTAGAATTGCCATATGATCCAGCATTACCATTGCTATTTATCTATTCAGAGGAATGAGGGCAAGGACACAAATGGAGATTTGTACATCAGTGTTTATAGCAGCATTATTAGCAACTGCCAAGAGATGGAAACAGCCTAAATGTCCATCAACCGATGAATGGCTAAATAAGCTATGGTATATACATACGATGAAATATTATGCAGATGTAAGACAGAATAAAGTCATGAAGCATGTAGCAATGTGGATGGAACTTGAGGACATTCTGCTGAGTGAGATTAGCCAGAAATAAAAAGAAAAATACTCTATGGTCTCAGATATGAACTAAAATTAATGAATGAACTTGGATAATTTCAGTTAAAACAGAGGTCATCAGGAGATAGATATAGGGTAGATATTGGGTAATTGGAGCTGAAGAGATACAGTAGGACTGATTGTGAAAATTCAAAAATGGATAACACAACACTACCAGATTATAGCACAATAATGTAAGTACACTGAATTATATTGTACAGTAGAACTGATTGTGAAAATTCAGTAATGGATAACACAATACTACCAGATTATAGCACAATAATGTAAGTACACTGAATGAAGCTGAATGTGAGAAGGATAGGCCAGGAGCACATTTGGAACCAGAAGGAAAGATAGATGATAAAGACTGAGATGGTGTAATCTAGGAATGCCTAGAGTGTACAATGCCTAGAGTGTACAATGACAGTACATTTAATTTGTACAATAAATGTACAAATTAAAAAATGTTTTTGCATGAAGGAGAACAGAGGAATGTCAGTATTACAGGCTGTTGAAAATAGATGGTCATTCATATTTTAAAACTTCATTTGGGTGAGACTAAAGCAAAAATGTTTATTTGGTACAAAATTTATATTTTGACTAGTGTGTTTCCTAATATAACTTATATGGACAGGTTAATTGAACACCATAAGTACATGGAACCTTGAATAGGGCATGAGATTGTGTAGGTGTGTCCAGTGTGATTACCTGATAAAACCCAGAGTCATTTGAACAGTGAATAAAGAAGTATTTGCAAAGTCCCATTGGGGAAATGGTGAGAAAGAGGGAAAATTCAATTTCCCTATTTGGAGAATTCCTGATATTCTCACAAACAGTGAGGACAACCAAATCAATAGGCTGAGCCCTCAATCTTGGGGTTTGTTCATATGAAATTTAACCCTGCAAAGGCTAGGCTAAGCCTACTTAAAATTACACCTAAGAGTCAGCCCCAGAGAACCTCTTTTGTTGCTCAGATGTGGCCTATCTCTCTCTCAGCCAACCCGGCAAGCAAACTCACTCACTGCCCTCCTCCTCTCTAGATGGGACATGACTGCCAGTGGTATAAACCTCCTTGGCTCCCTGGGTATAAACATGGGACAGAAATCCTAGAATGAGCTGGGACTCAGCATCAAGGGATTAAGAAAAGCTTCTTGACTGAAAGGGGGAAGAGAGATATGAGACAAAATAAAGGGTCAGTGACTGATAGATTTCAAACAGAGTCAAGGGCTTATCCTGGAGTTTATTCTTATGCATTATATAGATATCCCCTTGTTTGTTTAAGGTATATTATAAATTGGTAGATTTAAATACTGGTGATCAATGAAAAGGTTTGGTAAAAGGTATAGAGTAAAAATTGGGGGAACAAAGTTTAAAATATATTGGGTAGATAGAAATACTAACGATCAATGAGAGTAAGAGTCAAGAGGTATGGTATGTATGAGTTTTTCTTTTTATTTCTTTTCCTGGAGTGATGCAAATGTTCTAAAAAGTGATCATGGTGATGAATATACAACTTTGTGATGATATTATGAGCCATTAATTATACACCAAAACTAGAATGTTCATACATTAAGAATGTTTGTGTTTGTATGCTATTTTGTTTGGTCAATAATTTTTTTTTGTCCAAATGAAGGCATCAACAGTGGTTACCTTCACTCAAGAAAGGCCAATGAAATTCAGGGTTTCTCTTTCAACTTGAAAGGCAAATTGCAATCATGGTGATGTCTGCTAGCTTTCTCTCCTGGTTTCTTGCTTCATGAAGATCCTCCAGGGGCAATTCCCTTCTTCATCTCTAAAAGTCTCTGGTTGCATATGCTCTTGTGGGCCTCATGGCTCTGCCTCTGGCACTCAAAAATGTTTCTTCTTTTAATGGATTTCAGTAAACTAATCAAGACCTACCTGGAATTGGTGGAGTCACAACTCCATGAAAGCCATCTAATCAGAAGTTACCACCCACAATTGGGTGGATCACATCTCCATGGGAACAATCAAAAAGCTCCCAGCTAGCAATATTGACTGAGGACTAACAGACATGGTTTTTCTGGTGCCCACCACAGATTCAAATTGGCACGTGTGGTTTCCCTTGTGTATTGTAGATTGCTTTTCTCTTGCCACTTTCAGGATCTTCTGCTTCTCTTCAACATTTGACAGACTGATTTAAGCGTATCTTGCAGAAGGCCTTTTTGGATTTATTCTATTTTGAGTTCATTGGGCTTCTTTGATTTGCATATTTATGTCCTTTATAAGGGTTTGCAAGTTTTCCCCATTATCTCCTTAATTAATCTTCCTAGACTTTTACTCTTTTGTTCTCCTTCTGGGTCAGCAATCATTTTTATATTTGTGAGCTCTGTTTTGTACATAATTTCCCTGAGATCCAATTCAAATTGTTCTTTCTTTTCTGCCATTTGCTCTTCTGCATGCTCAAATCTATTTTTGTGTCCTCCAGTTCTCTTGTTCTTTGTTCTGCTTCTTCAAATCTTCTGTTGAGTGTCTCTAGCATATT
>PVIY010057003.1:0-13077 GCA_004026745.1 Myrmecophaga tridactyla
ATGAAGCTATGGTTATTTACCACAGTAACGGCCTTGAGAAAATGAACATAATCAGATTTGGGGCAGCACTGTGGCTATTGGACATTGGCTCTGATTTGATCATAATTCCTGGAGATCCAAAATGTCACTGTGACCCACCAGCCTGTAGGGGCTTACAAAGGTCAAGAGATCAATGGAGTTTTAGTTCAGACCCATCTCACGGTGGGTCCCAAAACCATCCTGTGGTTATTTCCCCAGTCCTAGAATGCATGATTGGATAGACATACTCAACAACTGACAGAATCCCCACATTTGTTCACTACTTCATGTACTAAGGACTATTATGACAGTAAAGGCCAAGTGGAAGCCACTAGGACTGCGTCTACCTATGAAAATGGTAAACCAAAACAATACCTTCTTCCTGGAGGTATAGCTGAGATTGTTGTCACAATCGAGGATTTGAAAGATACTGCAGTGATGATTCCTACTGCATCTCCATTCAGCTGTCTTCTTCATATGGGCAGAAGCCAAATGGAACTCAGAGAATGACAATAGATTTTCCTAAACTTAATTAGGTGGTAATTTCAGATGTGCTGTCATTATTGAACAAATCAGCACATTTCCTGGCACCTGGCTAGGCAACTATTGATTCGGCAAATGTTTCTTTCCTCATATGTGTGGATAAAGACCATTAGAAGCAGTTTGCTTTCAACTGACAGAGTTGGCAATAAACCTTCACTGTTCCACCATTCTGTGGACAATAGTCAGCCTCTTTCCCCAATATCTCCTGTCATTGACCAATGGGCTCATGAACAAAGCATCCTTAGCAGCAAGAATGGAGGTTATGTTCTGGCTTAGCAACATGGACTTCCACTCACCAAGGCCGATCTCACTACACCATTGCTGAGTGCCCAATCTGCCAAAAGCAAAGACCAACAATATGAGCTCCCTATATGGGAGGTTCCCTATGGGGATCAGCCAGCTACCTGGTGGTAGCTTGATTATGTTGGCCTGCTTCCACCATCAGAGGGTCAGTGTTTTGTTCTTAATGGAAAAGGCACTAACTCTGAGTACGGATTTGCTTAGCTCTGCTACAATGTTCTGCAAAATTATCCTCTATGGACTTACAGAATGCCTTATCCACCATTATAGCTCATACATCATTGCTTTTGACCAAGAACTCATTTCATAACAAATGAAGTACAGCAATGGGTATATGTTTATGAACTTCACTCATTTTACTACATTCCCCTAAAGCACCTGGCTTGATAGAATGGTGGAATGGCCTTTTTTATTGTCTGATTGTATGATCTCATTTATATGAAATGCCTATAATAAGCAAACTTCAAATAGACAGCTAAATTACAGGTGACCATGGCATCAAGGAGGGGGATAGTGGGCATGGTGAAGGGTTATTGTTTAATATATGCAGAGTTTCTGTTTGAGCTGATGAAAAAGTTGAGGTATGGATGCCAGTGATGGTAGCACAATATTATGAATAGAATTAGTGCCAATGAATTGTATACTTGAAAATAGTTAAATTGGAAAAATTTTAGTTATATATGTGATGCTATAATAAAAATCTAAAAAAGATTAAAGTAAAAAACAATTCTATCTTCAATTTTCCACTTCTATTTCTAAGAGATAATTCATATGAGAGGGAGGAGGTATAACTGAGAAATTGGGATTTAACAAATGACTGTGACTACCCACTCATGATATAGATATTTCCTTTTAGGGTCTAGTATTTTAGTATAGCCAGAAGGAAATACCTAAAGTTGTTGAATTGTAATCCAGTAGCCCTAATCTTTGATAATGATTGTATAATTATATTGTAAAAAATAAAACAAAAAAAAGTCAGTTGCGGGTGTTTGTATGAATCCACTTCTGGATGTTTTGTTCTGTTCTACTGAATATGTATATGACAATAATACACTGTCTTAGGCAACCTACCTCTATTGTAAGTCTTAAAGTTGGGTAAAGTGCAATACTAGTGGTCAATAAGAGGGAGGGGTAAGGAATATGTGCTGTGTGGGGTTTTCTTTCTTTTTCTGGAGTGATGCAATGTTATGAAAATGATCATGGTGGTGAATGTGCAAATATGTGATGATACTGTGAACCATTGATTGGATACTTTGGATGGTGTGTACGGTGTGTGAATATACTCAATGAAATTACATTTATTAAAAAAAAGAAGCTTAGAGTCTGGTAGGGGAGACATACATGAAATACTATTTAAATTATTCAATTATTGAAATAGGGGGAACAAATGCTAAAATAAATTTAGTTTGAAATGCTAGTGATCAATGAAAGCGAGGGGTAAGGGGTATGGTAGGTATAATCTTTCTCTTTTCTTTTTTTTTTTCTTTCTTGTGTTCGTTTTATTTCTTTTTCTATTATCTTTTTATTTTTTTCTGAATTAATGCAAATGTTCTAAGAAATGATGAATATATGCAACTAAGTGATGATATTGTGAATTACTGATTATATACGTTGATGTTTTATTTGGTTTCTTAATTTTTTAATTAATAAATAAATTTTTAAAAATTTTCAAAAAAAATTATTCAATTATTGAGAGCATTCAGACCTCCCATCTGGCCACAAAGCCTATTAGAATGTCAAAGCTAGGTGAAATCTTAGTTTTCTTCTAATCTAATTATTTCGTTTCATTTAACACATGATAAAATGAATGCACAGAGACCAAAGTAGAGCAGGTATCGTAACTAGGGCGTATTCCACATGCCTACACCAACTCCTTAGAGATCTTTGAGACCTTAATTTTATTTTTTTTTTGGCACAACCCTGGACTGTCTTAATTTTATCTTTTTGTTTTTAATCTATATTAATCTTGTCTTCTCAATAAAATTATCAGTTCCTTGAGGGCAGAACAATGGGCTTGCTCATATGCCATGTACCTACACTGCAAATTATCCAAAATATGATGCTCCATAGTTACTTGCTGGATTCTCTGAAGCCCAGCAGCAGAAGCTGTTCTTCAGATATTACTCCTTTGAATACTCTCAGTGGAAAATGTAAACTCCAGTTAAGTTTAGGCTTTGTACCCTCTGTGGACCTGTGTAAGTTTTGTCTGATGTCTTGAAGGAGGGAAAAATTAGTAATTCAAGAACAAATGTTTATTGAGCAACACTTGTTCTCAAGTAGCTAACATTATTTTCCCATTCTCATTCTCCCTTATAAATGATAAATAACACTTAAATTCATTCATTCATTCGCTAAGCAGTTTTCTAAGTTATCTTAAAACACTTTCTAATGAGATGAGTCTGAAAAATAAATACTTTCTGATGGTTATGAAGGAAATGAAATGGTTAATATTTAAATAAGTAGCCCTCATGGTGGGGGAGGGCAGAGGTATTGCATACTTAAGTTAGATCAGGTATTATGGGGTATTATGGGAAGGCCTTTTATAGGAGGTGAACTGAGTGATGAAAAGGAGACCATCTTGCAAATATCTGAGAGGATCCAAGCAGATGGATCATCGAGTTCAAAGGTCCTAATGAAAGAGGAAGAGTGGAAGCAGAAAACATCTAGGAAACCAATGCCTTAGGTCATGAATACTGAGCAGTGCCAGGCAAAGGACTGATACCTTCACATACTACTTATTTTTTAAAACTGATAACATTGCCTTGCATTTTATTCACCTTCTTATGGATAAAGGAGGTAATCTCTAGAGAGTAAGGGTCAAGCACATGCTAACTCAGGTATTTGGGAGTAGATGTACAACTATTTATAGGACCCAAGTCCAGGGCTCTGGTCACTGTATCCCCATGGCCAGAGACTCTACACTGTGGCTTAGGACAGTCTTGCTTTCTTGTCTCTTCAGCTCTGCTTAGCTATTCCCCAATAAACCATACATCAGTATATTGGGCTTATCCTTCACATCCTCCTGCTGTGAGTCAAACTTTGGGTTTGTCCCAGTGAGAAAGAATTACTCTTGTGCAACCTTTTTCAATTAACTGAGCAAAGGGTTCCAAATTACAGGCTTTAAAAAGTTCCATTCACTCAGAAACTTTTTTTTCATCCTCATACTGAACAAAGAACATCGGAATGACAGTGGATTCTGGGAAGGAATTATCAGGAATTTAGGTGATGCTTTGTTAGGAGAGGAATGATTAATCACTGTTTTCATCACTAAGGGTGGGCCATTTTGCTTTAATTGTTACACTCACTAGGAGATTTTGTAGGCCACATTGAAATGATCCAGCACAAATGATCAGGGCATTGGATAGGATATTTGTCTTTCAGAAATAAGCTGTTTTCTCAGTACATTAAACAATGGCCTTTGTAGTATAGAACATTACTACCCAGCCACTCGCCCAACCTAATTTTGGGGCAAGTCTGAGGGTCCTGAGAGAAGACATAAGGTGGCTGGGAGAGTGGCCTGTGGAACTCACACCAGTGCCTATTTACAGGTTGACCTTGTAGTATTTTGCTTTTTTAATAAATTAATATTATATCTGCCAGAAATGTATGCTTTGGTGGTGTAGACCGGGATTTTCCAACCCACATGCTGGGACATCCTGATATGCTGAGATATTGATACACCTGTTTCATATTGATATCAAAACCATTGCATATCCCCAGAAAAGTCATGTTCTTTAATCCTGATTCAATATTGTTGGGTGGGATCTTTTTGACTAAGTTGTTTCCATGGAGATGTAACCCACCCAGTTGTGGGTGGGACATTTTGATTAGTTGGTTTCCACCATTCAAGGTGAGCTGTTTACTAGAGTCCTTGAAGAGAGAAAAATTTTGGAAAAAAGCTTCAGAGCTGACACAGGCAGAAATCGTTGGAGATGAAGAAAGAAAAATGTCCCTGGGGAAGCTGTTTGAAAGGAGAAGCCAAAGATCCCAGCAGATGCCAGCCACATGCCTTCTCAGCTGACAGAAAGTGTTTCACACCCATGGGTCTTTCTTGAGTCAAGTTATTTTTCCCTGGATACCTTAGTTTGGACACTTTTATAGCCTTAGAACTGTAAACTTGCAAGTTAAAAAATTCCCTTTTTTAAAAGCCATTCCATTTCTAGTATATTGCATTCCAGCAGCTTTAGCAAACCAAAACACCATCAAAGGCTAACCTCATTTTCTTCTTAGCTAGGTGGGGAATACACCTTCATAGTTTCTGAGTGGGTCATTTTGATGAAAAAACATCAAAACATCTTCTCCATCTAAAATATTAAGATTTTAGGTTTGTGCTATTACAGGGGGAAAAAAAAACTGGTGGTATGTAAATATAAGAGGTCTATCTTTGTGTTTTAGATGATGCCAAACTTTCAGAAGTTATCAAAACAATCCTTTTAGACTATAGTGACAATATTTTCAGCTCACTTTCTTCAGTATATAGGCTTCTTGATATGAACCCAACTCAACTTTTTCAGAGCAAGCAAAGTTAATCAAACATGAAATTTAAATAGACTTTTCTACTTAATGCCTTCTCTCTGTATTTGACTTAGCCACATCTCTAAACTTTCTCCTTCCCCACCTTCTGCATTGTGCACTCTCTTGATTTTTCTGCTAGGTCTCCTAACATTGCTTGTCTCTCTTTCTCTTCTCTCCACTAGAGTGAAAACTTCCTTAAGACTATATGTTAAATTATGTCTTTTTTCTACTGTTTCTCTCAGTGACCTCATTTATCAGCTCTTTGGAGAATATGTCCAAGTTGGTTTCTCTTGCTTTTGCCCTTTCAAGCTCCAGAATCACATTTTCCCCCATACCTGCTGAATATTTCCACTTGGATTTCCTATTAATTACCACAACTTAATATGTTTCAAGGAACTCTTCCCTTCAATTTTTTTCCCCAAACCATTTACTGTTTCTCTAGTGGTTAATTTTACCACCTTTAGTCAAAACTTGTGGTCACCTTTACATTGTCCCCTACTTACCATATTCTGTGGACTCAGCCTCTACAACGAGTCTTTATTGATTCCTTTCAACTTCATATTCATTATGACTGGCCAAATTCAGGTTCTCATCATCTCTCACTGGGTTCTTGCTTTATCCACCTACCACCTTCACTATTCTATTCTCCTTTTGTGTTTCTGCAAGGTGGGCACTTCTAGAGTACAGTTCCACATACACCAGGTTCAAAGATTCTTTATGGACCCATATAATCTACTGCACGTACTATATATTTTCCAGCCTAGCTTTAAATTTTTTTTTCTGTTATGAGCTTAAATTTACCTTGCCAGGCTTATTTACCATTCTCGTAATTTACTCATTCACTTATTAATAATTCATTAAAATTTTTATTGAACACCTACTCTATGATAAACAATGAGGTAAGTGGTGATAAAATGATAAATAATAGCAGGCAGAGACACTGTCCTCATAAGGAAAGATAAGTTGCATCAGTGAGGTGCACAGGGTATGTGAATATAGAAAGGGGAATTCAGCCTGCTCGGTTAAGTCTGGAAGGGCCTCGCTGAAAAAAATGATGCTTGGCCTGAGACAAAAGGGCAAAAAGGGAGAGAGCTTTCTAGGCAGAAAGTAGAGTATGTGCAAAGGTCCTATGGTAGTGGGAAACATGCCAGACAAGGCCCAGTGGCTGAAGCACAGAGAAAGAGGAGCACAGAGAAAGAGGCATGAGTTGAGGTTAGATATGTGAAGCAGCAATCTAAGTCATAATACACAGCTTTGTCTCTTTCCTGAGAATAATTCCCATGGAAATCATTACACAAAGTCTCTACTCTGCCCAAACCAGAAAGTAATTGTTTTATGAACATGCTCTAACTTCCTCACCTCTGTGTTTTAACCCATGCTGTTTCTTCTACCTGAAGTGCCCTCCCTTATCTTTCCATGGAAACCCCACTTATCCTTCAGAACCCTCCTTAATGTATTGCCTCCTTTTTTGGAGCTCCAATTGCATTTTACCTACATCTTCTTACAACTTTACTTTCTTGTATTTTAGAAATATGTGTCCATATATAAATCCCACTTCTAGATTGCAGATTTCCTGAAACCAGGTCCCATGACTTGTATGTCCCTAGAGTTCCTCTGGATGGTCTCCTTTTCATTCTATTTGCCAAGGAATTCACAGCCAGTATTTTCTACAAACTTCGCTTGTGAACCAGTTTTACAGTCTTCCTCTATGGAAAAGAAACCTCTCTCAAGAGAACAAGATATTGTTGCTTGCTCACTACCCCCCATCCCCACCTTGATCCACCAAACTAGAGAGTTCTGAGAGGTTGGAGCCACAGTCTTTTAGCCATCTTCACATCTTCCTGTCTTGTACGATGACTGGCATGTAGTTAAATTATTACTGAATGGGATAAAAGGAGCCTGGGCAAGAAAGAAAGTCAATTTCAGGGGGATGGGGATGCACAGTGTATCTTAAATCTCACTTCTATGTGTGGGATTAGAGCAGTGAATCAAGGGTTCCAGAAAAAGGTGAAGTGAGGAGTGGAGAGAGCAGTTAGCCTGAGCTGCTGCACTGGGCTGCAAATAATAACAGGATAATATTTATTCTAGCAGGTGCTATATGCCAGATGCTGTCCAAAGCACTTCACAAATATTAACCCATTTAGTGAGGTATATACAACTAAATCTCCATTGAATAGGTGAAAAAACCAAGGCACAAAGAGATTAAGTATTTTTCCCAAGATTGCACTACTCTTAGATCTGAAGAAAATAGCTATGAGAAATCCTTAAATTACCCATAGTTTTGTTGCACATGGCTTCGTATATTGCATTGAGAATCCCCTGGAAATTGAGACAGAGAGAGGCCAATTCGATTTGTCCATCTCATGTTCATTCCAGGGTGTACCTTTGTTGAATGGAACGGTGGACAGAACTCTGTTCAATTAAACCTAAGTCCTGTCCATGTTATATATTGCTTGGACCAGAAGATGGAAACTTATAGGAAGAACTAATGGCTTCAAGTCCAATCCCCAAATTCATTGGAAAACAATGCATGAGCTCAGATTCTTGAGAATACTGCTTATACAAAACCTGTTTTCACTTACTGAATACATGTAACCACAGGAGCAAGTCGAAGCAAGGACAAGGTGAGTGAAATAAAGGCAGTGCGGGATAGGGGTGAAGTAGAAAGAACCCCTGGACTTGGAGGAATAAGACAAAGTGCCTATATTACATTCCTTAAAAATCCAGCAGCTACAAAACAAGTCCTGACTCTGCTCCCATGAGCTATGGCTTTGGGCAAGAACTTGCTTCTCTTTGAGTCTGTCCTGGTTTGTAAAATCGAAATGGTGATATTCCTCCTTTGGGCTGTTGAGAGAATTATGATGGAGGAAATAGGACATGATGTGTATTAAATGTTCTCTTTTTTGTTTTAATGGCACAAAGTCTTGCATGAGTAATAGAAAATTATTTTGAATGACACTGAGAAGCCAAGTCAAACTACATTTATGAAAAAATAAGGTTTATGTGACACTGCAGAAAGAACCATGCATTTCACTCCATGGCCACATAGATCGTCTATTCTGCTCTTTGTACAGAATACTTATTCCTGGCTCAGGGCCTTTGCACTGGTCTCAGATAATCCCATCTATCAGGCTCTCATGGCAGACTCCTTCACATTCTTTTCAGATTCACTTTCCATGATCCCCTTATCTAAACTCTTCCCGTGCCTGTTGTTATTTCTCACAACATCCTTTATATGTGATCATCTTGATTCTTCTTCCATTTACTTGTTTATTGGCTGCCTTCTCCAGTGGAATGTAAGCTCCAAGGAGGCAGTGTTCCTACCTCTGTTGTTCACCTCACTGGGCACATAGTAAGTGCTTATTAAATCTCAACTAATGAAAGAACGTACATACGAGAAGGTCTCTTCTGTCTTGAGTTAATAATTGATTTTGCAGACAGGGAGTTGTAGTACTTTAAAAACCAAGCTGTTTCATATTTTTCACCAATTTTTATTTGGGGAGAAAAAAATATTTGGTTGTCTGCATATTTGGAGTTTTTTTTTTTAAGTAAGCCCCTGGGAATTTACTTTGCAGTAAGTTATAGAAAAATAAGATGGGTTAACATATACATAGAGGGATGGGTAAGTGTATAGCTGTGGGATAAATCAATTTTATTAAAATGTTAATATTGAAATCAAGGTGCTAGCTATATAGATGTTCTCTGTAAAATTCTTTCAACTTTGTTGCTTGTTTGCAAACTTTCATAAACAATGTTGGGAAAGAAAGAGTACTATGTCCCTGCCTTCAGTAGCGTTTTAGTCCAACCCCCCCCATCCTTTCTGTACCTTTAGGATTGTATCAGGAGGCTTGATACTTAGCAAAGAAACCCTCAAGAAAGTTCTTTACAATATATCAATTAAGCAACAAACGATATGCTTATATTTGGCAAGATTTTCAACAACCAGAGTGGTGCACTGAACATGGTTAACCATAATCTGGAAAAGCAGAGTTTCTGGGTCTCTCTCCCTCCAGCCTGGGATCTGAAGGCTGATCCCAGGAGGTTTAGTGCAGTGAGAAGAAGAGCGTGACTCATGGGTGTCACCTGTTGAAACAGGAGAAATCTTTTTCTCACTTGTGATTCATAAGCCTCACTTTATGGGGGGAGGTGACCCTCTTGTTGCTGCAATGATTTCTTGTCTTTCCATCCTGTGGGCAAATGTGGCTCTATGGTTTTCTTATACTTTTGGTGGGCCTAGGATGGGAGGGCCTGTCATTATCATCAAAATAATAAGCAGAGTCTGCATGGGTGTTCCTGGCTGTGAAATCACGCCAGTAATTTGGTTTGGCACTCTCAGTCGTGCCGCCATGCAGGTAGCATTAGGTGCCACACCTGTAAAGGCTGTGGAGACTGGAAGTATCAGGTATATAAGTGACCTGACCAAGCTCATCATAGGATAATAAATTGAGGAGCTGAAATTATAATTTAGGTGTCTGATTTCTAATATTATCATCCCTACTTCACGCTCAAGAAAACTGTGGGCAATTTCTCATTGCCTAATTTACCAATGCAGTTGTCTTGTGGAAATATCTCTAATAGCTTCCCAAGAGCTGATCGAATGAGCATAAGGGTGGTTTTATCAATGGCAGAGAAGCTTCGGAGAAAATAGGGTCTCCTGGAAGACCCCTCAGATAGGAAAGGCGAGTTTTCCCTGCATTAACTTCATGCCACTTCGCTGCAAAATCACAAATCCATTTCTCCTTCCTGTTCCCTGTGTTTAATGCAGTCTCTTAGAGCTTCAGTCAGATTGACTCCTCCCACATGAAACTGCCCTGAGCTGGACCCCCAGTGTTCTCTGCACAGATTCTCTCTTTTAAGACTGGTGAGTAGAAGTTGGACCCTTTCTAGGACGATGCTGTGCTTGTCACAAGCTCCTCCTGCCTTCCCCTTCTCCGACTGCCTGTTCTCAGGAGTTGTTCATCCCGTCAGCTCCTGGGAAGCTATCAGAGATATTCCCCAAAAGTCAACTGCATGCCTTCTAATGCCACTTACTCCCCCTTTACTTTGAATTTCCTGGCATTCATACAGTGCCGTGACTATAGAGTCAGGCAGCTCTGGGTCTAAAACTTTACCCCACTGCCTCCTACCCACGGCATCAGGCAATCTGCTTACCTCCCTCAGCTTTGGTGTTTTTATCCATAAAATGATTTAATTTATAGCACCTGCCTCATGTAAAGATGACATGGGTAGAGACCACCAAGGGTTTATTCGGTGCTCATAGATATTGGTGATAGTTTTAATAATAGAGTTAGAAAATCAAAGTGCTTCTCGTATATTTAATACATTTTTTCTGTTTAATTGGAAGGAAGTACATCAACATATTTTTATGATCAGAAAAAATCTTGCAATGAAAAAAATCTTTAAATGATTTTCTAGTTATGGATTATAAACTGAAGCTTCCGCAGTAAAAATTAGGGATCAGGAGAAACTTCCTGGTGAGTTGTTAAATACAAGGCTGAGAGAGGCCAAGGAGGTTTTTCGTTTGGAGTCCCTTAGAATTAGCATCCCTTCTCCCACTTGCTCTCCCTCCCATACTTCCTTCCAGTCTCTTTATTGGTGTCTCTAACATGCTAGGGAGTCCGTCCTCTTGTGGATATTGCAGTTTAGAGGGGGAAGACAATTAATCAAGGAACCATAAAAATGAATTGTAAACTGACACCTGTGTTAATTGCTATGGAGCATATCACAGGAAGCTTTCATTTGGTCTGGGAAGCCTGGCAAAGCTCCCCTAGGGATGTGATAATGGCATTGAGATCTGAAGGTAAGTAACAATAACTAGGTGAGATGGAGTCAAGGCCAAGGAGGGTGACAGAGATATTCAAACACTGGAATCAGGACAAAGAAACTGCTGGGGCCTAAGCAAGAGAGGTTTAGAGTGGGGCAGGGCTCAGGGGAAAGGGCCATTGTAGGCAAAGTCTGCTGGCAATGTTAGGGTTTATTCTTTATGAGCCGTGGGGAGCTGCTGGAGTTTTGGGAATGACAGTAACATAACTCTCAGGTGTCACTTAGTTTAATGAGGCATGAGCCTAGCTAATTAAGTCACCTTCATTCATACACCTATAGAACAGAGGTCTATAAAGCACGAAGGAGAGAAATGAAGTGATCTGGAGGATGAATAGTCTAAATTTTAACTCAGTTCTTGGTGGTCTAAGGTGGAAGTAGCAGGCATTGATCCTCTTCCTCTGGGAAACTAATTGAACAGGCAAAATAAATACTCAGTCACCTGTTCCACCAAATATCAGTCACCATGGTTGAGAGTGAAAATTGTTTGAAGTATTGAATTCAGGAAAATGATGATTTCTTTTTGACCAACAACCCATTAAACTGTTCACCATTAAATGTATACCAAAGGAGTAAATTTTAGTTCTTACCTAGTACCTTTTAAGAACTGATTTCACATGTCTTCCCTACATTATCTGTCTAAATGAAAGTTGAACAGCAATCAACACCATATATGGAACTATGAAGTCGGGCTCTTTTGGCACTGAAGGGGGAATGCCTTGGAGGTAGCAAGTTTGTCCAAGGAGATATCTGGTTGCTATTCCTAGTGACCAGGAGAATAAATAGTGCTTGGACATCCCTGTGGGAGTAGGAACAGGCAATACAGAGTATCCTGCTGCCACTTCCAACCCTGATTTCATGCAGGAAGAATCATCTACAGACCTTCCAGCAGGAGAAATATGTACTCTTGCCACATCCATCCAGGGCTGTTCTTAATCAAGTCAATAGAACTTTTCATTTTTTTCATCCCTTGCCCAACTCTTCCCTATTTGACACTATAGCCATTTTCAAGGATCCTCCCTCCCAGGCAACTAATTCTTGTTTTCTTAGCTTTGACATGCATGGCTAACTTCCCAGGAGATGTGAATTATTAAGTATGTCATCCTTCACTGGGGATTTAATTAAGAAACCAACAAACACAAAAGAGTTTTTTGGTAGAGAGTTTGGAGCAAGAAATGAATGCTTACTGGTAGGATTTCATATAACTGAGGTAAACCAACAGTGTTGACTTGCTGGGACCTGGGGTTGGAGGCTTGTCCTATTGTGCTTTCATTCCTTGCAGCCTGAGGTCAACTTAAACCATGTATCCCATGAATAGATAAGAAAAAGCACAGACACTAGAATACAGTAGTAGGTACTGAGAGGGTGCACTAATTTTTCCAGCATTGGTTTTGGTGAGATCACGCTCATCCTAAAACAAGCTAGAATAATGCCTTGACACAGCCTGTAGTCTAGGAATAGAGAACAAAGATCTTTCTTTCATTGGGGTCACCCAATAATATGGTATAGTAGTTCTGCTTTGGTAGGTAGGGAATAGACGGCCAAAATTCATCCAGTGTAGGCTTCAGAAGAACACAGGATACTCTTTATATATAGAATTTTAACCTGCTTGATCAGTTGCTACTGGCACTGGATGCAGGGAGTTCCTCTGAATGACTTTACAGAAATCCCAACTTCTCCCGTTGAAATAAAAATATATATGCACACTAATTATACATATGCAGGTACAATAATGAGAATCCAAAGTGAGTATTGAAATATTTAAAGAGACTTTAATGTTCATTATATTCAGTTTTTATGGACCAAGAAACTTACAAATTTAAAAAGAAATCAGCAAAAAATGTGTGCTCAGCAAGTATTTCTTAAATACATGGTTCCTTT
>PVIY010057004.1:0-13077 GCA_004026745.1 Myrmecophaga tridactyla
CTAATCCTCCTCCACTCTCAGTTCATGTGCTTTAGCTTGATTCATTTTTAATTCCAAGGAAGGGCATGAAAACTAGACCTGGCCAATCTGAATAATATGACTAGAGGGGAATGGGTCCATGTGTTAAGCCAAGCCAATCAAGTTCATAGATAATTAAAGGAATTTCACTTAAGCAAAGGGTTTGAAAACTTTTTGTAAATGGCCAGATGACAAAAATTCTAGGCTTTGAAGGCTGGCTTTGGTTGCATATTCATCTTGGGTTTTGTTTGTTTTTGCATTTGTTTATATACTTCTTAAAAATAAAATAAACATTCTTTGCATCATGACCTTACAAAATCAGACCATGGAACTGATTTGACCCACAGTCAATAGTTTGCCAACCTTCAGTGTGTGAGAATAAGAGTGTAACTTGGGCAGGCATGTCTCTTCCCATCATGAGAAGACACGTGATTGGGATTTAAAAAAATAGAATGGAAATACAAAGACGGTATCTTTTTTAGTTTCCTAGGCTGCTTAAAGTAAACACCATGATATAGTCAGGTTAAACAATGGAAATATATTTGCTCTTGGTTTGAAAGCACAAAAATATCCAAATATGAACCCAGAATAAGAATGACAGCCTTTAATCCTGTATAGTTTAATGTAATGCCTGGATGCATCCCAGAGTATATTAAGTAGATAATCAAAAAGTATTGGCAAAGTTGTTTGAAGGATGGGAGAAAAAATATGGAACTACTAAACTTTACCACCCGGGAAACCCCAGATACTGTGTCAAACATAAGGGACACCCTAATAAATAGACCAAGCCCTTGATCTTGAGACCTGCTCTTGTGAAGCTTATGTATGTAGCATAGAAGCTTAGCCTACCTATAGGTATGCCTAAGAGTCACATCCTGAGGACCTTTTTTGTTGCTCAGTGTAGCCTCCTTCTCTAAACCCAACTCTGTAAGTGAAACCATTACCCTCCCCACTATGTGGGACATGATATCTAGGGATGAAAGTCTCCCTGGCAGCATGGGAGATGACTTCCAGGGATGAGACTGGCCCTGGCACCATGGGATCAACAATGTCTTCCTGACTAAAAGGGAGAAAAGAAGTATAACAAATAAGGTATCAGTGACTGAGTGTTGGGGCCCAGGTCAGGTTTTTCATGACCCAGGCCTCTGACTACTGGCAAAGCCATGTCAGAATAACCTTGCAGGCATGGTCCCTTGGTCTCCTGTGGAATGAGGTCTGGCCTAGGCTGTGCCTTATCTAATCCAGCCTTACTGTGGGAAAATTCTGCCTCTGTATTTACAAGTCCTTTAAAACATTTCCCTTCAATCTGTATAATGCATTCAAGTCTTTCTCTTAATAACTTTTGCCAATATACTTCTTGTTTTCAGCATTGCTAAATTTTCTTATTCTTTTCTTTCCTGAATGTCCCATTTTATAATATGATAAAATTAATAATTGAACAATCCGGTTTCCTTTTACAATTTCAGTAGTATCTTTTGCCCCAGGTTGCCAAGGCCTCATATGAGGCAGACCTACTTTCAGGGCAGCAGTATCATAACATATATTGGGCAGTGTTTCCATTATAGAAAGTATAGTCAAATTAGAATAAGTCATTAAAAGCAGACCAGGAGATGCTTGAGGAAGAAAAGGAGATGCCAGAGGAAGGGCATCATCTATTCCTGGCTTATCATCCTTCCCCTTTTAATCATCAGTTGTAGAATTAAGAGGGTCAATAATAGCAACAGAAAATGAAGATTCTTGTACTGACTGCACTATTTTGACATATCCATGAAGTGGAGAAAGCAGATCATGAATTGACATCCACAAAGTAAAAGTAAAAACTAGAGTATGTTTAGGACCAAGAGTCTCATATCTGCTTTTTTAGTTGTTCTCCTACTTTTGCCCAAGTTTGAGGATTAACTGTACTTTCTTCTGGAAACCATGGGCAGCAGTCCTGTACATGACTAAGAAAAGTTTATAATTGAGACTGAGAGAAATTAGTGCCTTCAGTGGATAGCATAGATTTCAACATTTGAGAATTCCCCGTATTTTACACCTAGCTTATCCAATTCACTCCTTACCTTTTTGTAGTATTTGTAGTGGACGTCCCAAGAGTGTCTCCTCACTTTACACTTTAAAAGTTCCCCTATCAGGTCCCTGTTTGGGTGCCACTTGCCAAGTCCAGCTCGAGCAATGGTTCAAACAGGGTCAGGTGGGGCAGTGGGAGATTTAAGAAAAACACAACACAGAGTTTAAGAGGAAGCAGGGGCTAGGTGGTTCATTGCCTGACTGATGGCAGCCGACCCCAAGAAGCCAGCACAAGTTTATTTTACATTGTTTAATAATAGAATTCTAGATAAGGCAGTGCAGTACATGAGAATGTGCTTGAAGTAATGAATAGGGATACAGAATTTTCTTGAGAACAGAGTGAACGTTAATCAGCCTGCTTGAAACTGCAGAAGCAGAACCGTCCCACAGTAAGGCTGCATTAGATAAGGCACAGCCCAGGCCGGGCCTCAGTCCACAGGAGACTAAGGGGCCGCACCTACAACGTTATTCTAACATAGCCTTGCCAGCAGTCAGAGGCCTGCTTCATGGAAAACCTGACCTGGGCCCCAACAGCTGAGAAATTTCAAATAGATTCAAGAGGCTGCTCTAGAGGTAACATTTATGCAAGCTTCAGTTAGATATTGCTACCTACCATAACTTGCCAAACCCCAACTAAAACCATTCCTGCCAATCCTAAGGAATACTTAGGGCATTATATAAGATTATACAAAGGTTCCATGCACTAGGGTAACTTTCCAGAGACCTACAATCTCCAGATTGGTCTCGGGACCAGGTAAGTCCTGAAATGCAGAGAGGCCATCCTTTCCAGAGCATCGACATTTCCATCCCCTTACCCATTATTATTGACTTCCCATTTCAACATGAAAAAAAGTTGGAATGGGTATACACTAAATATCCCTAAAGAGTGGGAGAAAGATCAAAGATGACAAGAAGATGGTAGAGTTATATAGGGAAGGTAGAGTTTGACAAATGAATATGATTGCTGAATTATTATATTGACATTTCTTTAAGCCTCTATTACCTTAGGGCAGCTAGAAGTAAAAAACTAAAGGTGCAGAATTGCAATCCGTACCAAATTCTGAAGTCTGTTCTACAACTAATTGTTACAATGTACTTTGAAATTTATTGCTTTTTTGTATATTATATATATATGTCATTTTACACAAAAAAGCAAAAAAAAAAAAAAGAGAGAGAAAGAAGAGTATAACAGAGAAGATAGGATTAAAAAAATAAGTATGGCTGCTGAATCATTATATTGATGTTTCTTTTGGTCTCCAGTGTCTTGGAGCAGCTACAAGAAAAATGAAAACTCATGAAACTGTAACCTATACCAAACTTTAAAATCTGTTCTATAACTACTTGTTAAAATATACTTGGAAATTTATTGCTTTTTTGTATATATATTTCACAATTTAAAAAAATGGTTAAAAATATCCAAATCAAAGCATTATCAAGCTGATAATTTTTTCCAAAAACCCAGCTGCTGGTGATCCTTGGCTCCTCTATCATATGGCAAAACACAATGCAGCATCGGCTGGTCTCTCCCTTCTCTCTCAGGTTTCAGTGATTTTAGCTTCATGCTTCCATTGTTTTTCTCTCTGTGTGTATGAATTTCATTCTTTTATGAAGGATTACAGTAATGGGATTAAGACCAATTCTGACTGAGTTGGGACACATCTTAACTGAAGTAGCCTGATCAACAGGTTCTACTTACAATGGATTGGAATCCAAAGAATGAATTAGATTTAAGAACATTGTTTTTCCTGGGATACATATAAATTCAAACCACTGCACTCCAACTTCTGGAATCCCAAAATGCAGGTTCTTTTTATGTTGAAAATACATCCATCGAACAGAATATCCCCAAAGTCTTAAGTCATTTAAGAAACAATGCTTAGTATAAAGTCTCATCCAAATCAGTTATAGGTGTTCTGTCCTTGGGCATAGTTGCCTCATCTTCAGACCTGTGAAATGTAGATAAAAAGTTATCTTCTTCAAATATACAATGGAGGGGCAAGCATAAGATAAACATTCTATTTCCAGACAGAGAAATTGGAAGGAAAACAAGGGGCACAGATCTCAAACAATTCCAAAGTTTTACAAGGCATACTCCATTAGATTTCAAGGTTGGAAAATCATCTTTGGAACAGAATTTTGTCCATCCACAGGTCTGAAGAAGGGGCAGCCCCAACTATTTCAAGTGTGTATGCAGTTGTCATGCTCTCTCCAGACATTGGAATGAAGGCTCCACCCACTTCAAGCATTAGGATGACACCCAGGCTGTCTGTAATCACTGGTATAGGCTCCAGCCTCTGGGGATATCGGGGTGGCAACACTCTTTCTGAATTTTGTGGGATTTATCTCCCACACCCTGATGAAAAAATGTCTTACCAGTAAGTCTACAGCACTTGCTACTTCTTACTCACTAAGTCCAATCAACATGATATCATCAATATAATGGACCAAGAGATTGTATTATGGAAGGGGAAGACTATCAAATCTGTAAAGACTAGATTACTGCACAGGGATGGAGAACTGGCAAATCCCTGAAGTAGAACAGTGAAGTGTATTACCAGCCTTGCATGCTAAAACAAACTCTTTATGGTGATCTTAACTAACATAAATTGAGGAAAAAATCATTTGCCATATCAATAGCTGCATGCCACATATGAGTGGATGTGTTGATTTGCTCAAGCAACAATACCACATCTGGAACAGCAACTGCAATTGGAGTCATCACCTTGTTAAGTTTATGATAATCCACTGTCTTCCTCTGAGATCAGTTGAATCTATTTGCATCAATTTTTTGCACAGGCCAAATAGGAGAGCTGAATGCATACTTCAAGTCCTTAATGATGGCGTTAATCTCTGAAATCGCCCCAGGAATCTGTTTTTGCTTTTGATTTACTACTTTGCTAGGTAAAGGCAGTCCTAGTGGCTTCCACTTGGTCTTTTCTACAATAATAGCCCTCACTCCACAAATCAGGGAAACAATGTGGAAATTTTATCACTTACTGAGTGCGCAATTGAAACTGGGGAAATAACCACAAGAATGGGTTCAGGGGCCCAAGGGATCCACTGTAAGATGGACCTGAGCTAAAACCTCACTGATCACTCAACCTCCATAAGTTGCTACTTGACTGATAGATCACTGTGATGTTTTGGGTCTCCTGGAATTAATGCCACTTCTGAGCTAGAGTCTAAAAGCCCCTAAAATGTCTGATCATTTCCTTTTCCCCAGTGCAGTTACCACAGTAAAAAGTCATAGGTCTCTTTGTGGATAGCTTGTAATGAGATTTACAGTATAAATATTTTGGCAATGTACCAGGGTGCCTCCCTTAGGGGACCCATTCAAGGGGCTCTAGGTGTGTAAACTTTGTCCAGTCTGGAAACTGATTAAGGGACCATGACGTCCTGTTTTTGTAATGCATATGTGACTTTTGTTCATTTGACCTAGAACCATTCTCCTTATACAGATCAAGTAATAATTTTGTACATTGCCTATTTTATTTCTAAGTACCTAGTGATCTCCTAGTCAATGCCATAGTTTTTGTGAGTCAGACTATTTTGATTACTGCTTTAATTCTGCTGTCCATTACAGTAGTAGCCATGCCCACCTTTCCTTTAGTGATTCAGTGCTGCCAATGACTTCTGCTAATCCCTAATGCATTTGTATCTAAAGATCCACATTCAGTGACAGCAGTTCCTATAGTAATAACTGAGCTACAAAAAAGAGCAATGTAATGGTTAGGCTCTGGTGTCAACTTGCTCAAATGATTATGCCTCATTGTCTGGTTGGGCAAGCACTGGCCTGACAGTTCCTGCAAGGATATCTCATGACCAGTTGATAAACTGGAAGACTGATGGATTAAGTAATTGGTCAGTTGATTGCTTCTGTGGCTGATTACATCTGCAATCGACTAAAGCATGCCTCCCACAATGAGATGATCCAATCACTTGGAGGATTTTAAGCCTTATAAGGGAGAAGATATATTCTTTCACTAGTCCTTCAGCCTCTCCTGTGTTGTTCACCCATATCCTTCTTTGAAACTGCCAGCTTCAAAGCCTGACATATGATTTTGTACTCTTCATTCCCACAGTTGTGTGAGACCACCTTTATAAATCTCTTATTTATAGATCTCTCCTATTGGTTCTCTTTCTCTATAGAACCCTGACTAACACAAGCAACCACAGAGTTCTTCAGAGATAATGGAGTTAGTCTCAGAAATGTAATCCTCACAGTCCTCATAAAAGGTGTGCTTTGGACATTCCTGGATTGCATGAGATCTTACATGAAAAATCCACTCTGACACTGCAATCTCCCTAAGCCTTTGGATCACCCTCATCTACGTTATACCAGAGTAGTTCTGGTATTTCTATCTTAAACAATGTAGGTCACCTTCCAGTCCACATTTCAGCCAACCACAGCAATTTTTTAACCTCTCAAGCTACAACATTGTATCCAGAATCTCAGCCTAGTGGATCCATATCAACAAATTCAGCCTGATCCAACTTTATAGTCTTTCCACCATTGTCCCACATCCATAATATCCATTCCTACATATATTCCATATTTCTGTCTATATAAATTGGAAAATTCATGCAGTTTTTTTGGAGTGTAGTATACTTCCTCATGGGGGAAATATTTACCTCACCTTTTGGGGGCTGTTGGAACTTCAGTCTAGTTATAGTATAGAATAAAAGGGTGGTGGGGGTGGGTCTCAAAAAGAATTGGTAGTATCATACAAGCCAAGAATCTAGGGCAATCCATTGCATTCTCATCTAGTGAAACAGGATTAACCATTTCAAACAAAGTAGTGAGGGCAATTTCTTAAGGGGAGGTGGTTACAGGTTTATCAAGTGCAGCATGATTAAGCTCGTCAGGTATATATCGGATGGCAGATTCCTCAGAGCAGACTGGAAGGTGGGAGGCTGGTTCCTCATGGCAGACTGGAGATAAGGGGATTATTCCTCAGTGCAGACAATTATAGGTATACTTGCCAAAGACTCAGCAGAATCTAGGCTTTCAATGTCCCTACACCATCATGATCAATCCTATGGGCTTGGGATCCCTATTCCAATTTTCAGGATCCCATTCCTTTCCACTCAATGCCTTCACTTTAACAGCAGATACCCTGCAAGTTTTGATATTTGGTTTATGCTGTAATTTAGCACTTGCTCAATGAGACTCTATGTCTGCTTTCCAGAAATCTCAAGTCTGTGGCTACATGAAATAAGATTTTCTTTCAGAGCACACACAGAAACTTTCACATCCTTCATGTGGTTCTTTTTTTTTTTTTTTTGCTTATTTGGTAGCTTTTATTTTTTTAAATATAATAACATACAAACATAAAAATTCTTACCATATGATCATTCTATTGTTGGTATGTAATAAAAAAACTCACAATATCATCACCATGATCATTTCTTAGAACATTTGCATCAATTCAGAAAAAGAATTGAAAGAAAAAAAAAACTCATACATACCATACCCCTTATGCCTCCCTCTCATTGACTTCTAGTATTTCCTTCTACCCAGTATATTTTAGCATTTGCTTACCCTATTTTTTCTATACCCCTTACCACTTCCTTTCATTGATCACTAGTATTTCAATCTGCTAAATTTATTTTAACATTTGTTCCCCCTATTATTTGTTTATTTTTAATACATATGTGGTACTCATCTGTCCATAACATAGATAAAAGGAGCATCAGACACAAGGTTTTCACAATCACACAGTCACATTGCAAAAGACATATCATTATACAATCATCTTCAAGAAACATGGCTACTGGAACACAGCTCTACATTTTCAGGCACTTCCTTCCAGCCTTTCCAATACACCTTAACTAAAAAGGTGATATCTATATAATGCATAAAAATAACCTCTAGGATAGCCTCTCAACTCTGTTTGAAATCTTTCAGCCATTGACACTTTATTTTGTTTCATTTCTCTCTTCCTCCTTTTGGTCGAGAAGGTTTTCTCAATCCCTTGATGTTGAGTCCCAGCTCATTCTAGGAAAATTGTCCCACATTGCTGGGGAGGTTTACACCCCCAGGGAGTCATTCCTATGTATAGAGGGGGAAGGCGGTGAGCTTGCTTGCTGTGTTGGCTGAGAGAAAGAGGCCACATCTGAGCAACAAAAGAGGTTTTATGCAGGTGACTCTTAGGACTAATTTTAAGTAAGCTCAATCTATCCTTTGTGGGGATAAGTTTCATGTGAACAAAACCCAAGATTGAGGGCTTGGCCTATTGTTTTGGTTGTCCCCACTGCTTGTGAGAATATCAGGAATTCTCCACATGGGGAAGTTGAATTTTCCCCCTTTCTTACCATTCCCCCAAGGGTACTTTGAAAATACTTTTTTATTCACTGTTCAAATCACACTGGGATTTATCAGGACATTACTCTGGACAAACCTACAAAATCTCATGCCCTACTCAAGGTTCCATGTACTTGTGGCTTTCAGTTAAACCATCCACATAAGTTATATTAGGAAATGTACCAAATAAACTTTTTTTTTAGTGTCACACATAAGTTAAAGCTTTAAAATATGAATTACCATCTATTTTCAACACTGTAATATTGACATTCCTTTGTTCTTCCTCATGCAAAAACATTTTTTTTTAATTTGTATATTTAGTCACTATCATTATACACTCTTAGGCATTCCTAAGTGATACCATCTCAGTCTTCATCATCTATCTTTCCTTCTGATTTCATTTTTGCCCCCAGCCCTTCTCCCTCTATCATTCTCACATTCAGCTTCATTCAGTGTTCTAACATAATTGTATCACAATTAGGTAGTATTGTGCTATTCATTTCTGAATTTTTACAATCAGTCTTGTTGTACAATCTGTGTCCCTTCACCTCCAATTCCCCAATATCTGCCTTATTTCTATCTCCTGATGGTCTCAGTTCTTAACTGAAAATTCTCCAAGTTCATTCAATAATATTAGTTCATATCAATGAGACCATACAGTATTTGTCCTTTTTTTCTGGCTAATCTCACTCAGCATAACGTCCTCAATGTCCATACATGTTGTTACATACTTCATAACTTTATTCTGTCTTACAGCTGCATAGTATTCCATTGGATGTATATACCAGAGCTTGTTTAGCCACTTAGCTGTTGATGGGCATTTTGGTTGTTTCCATCTCTTGGCAATTGTAAATAATGCTGCTATAAGCATTGGTGTGCAAATGTCCATTTGTGTCCTTGCCCTCATATCCTCTGAGTAGATACCTAGCAATGGTATTACCAGATCCTACGGCAATTCCATACTAAGCTTCTTGAGGAACCACCAAACTGCCTTCCACAGTGGTTGTACTATTTTACATTCCCACCAATAGTGGATAAGTGTGCTTCTTTCTCTACATCCTCTCCAACACTTGTCAGCTTCTGTTTTATTGTTAATGGTCATTCTGGTGAGTGTGAGATGATATCTCATTGTGGGTTTGATTTGCATTTCCCTAGTAGCCAGAGAAGTTGAGCATCTTTTCATGTGCATTTTGGCCATATGTACTTCCTTTTCTGAGACATGTCTGTTCATGTCTTTTGCCCATTTTGTAATTGGATTGTTTGTCTTTTTGTTATTGAGTTGAACAATCTCTTTATATATTCTGGATACTAGACCTTTATCTGATATATCATTTCCAAATACTGCCTCCCATTGTGTAGACTGTCTGTATTTTCTTTGCAAAGTTCTTTGATATGCAAAAGTGTTTAATTTTGAGGAGTTCCCATTTCTTTCTTTCTTTCTTCAATGTTCATGCTTTGGGTGTAAGATCTAAGAAACTGCCTCCTACATAATATTTATAAAATATTTCCCTTCATTTTCCTCTAAAAGTTTTATGGTCTTAGATCTAATGTTGAAGTCTTTGATACATTTTGAGTTAATTTTGTATAGGGTGTGAGATATGGATCCTCTTTCATTCTTTTGCATGTAGATATCCAGTTCTCTGGGTACCATTTATTGAACAGACTGTTCTGTCCCAGGTGAGTTGGTTTGACTGCCTTATCAAACATCAATTGACCATAGATGAGAGGGTCTATATCTGAAGATTCTATTTGATTCCATTGATCAGTTTTTCTATCTTTATGCTAGTACCATCCTGTTTTGACAACTGTAGCTTCATAATACACCTTAAAGTCAGGTAGTGTGAGACTTCCGACTTCATTTTTCTTTCTCAGGATATTTTTAGCTATTCGGGACACCCTGTCCTTCCACATAAATTTGGTCATTGGTTTTTCTATTTCTTAAATGTAAATTTTTGGGATTTTTATTGGTATTGCATTGAATCTATAAATCAATTTAGGTAGAATTGACATCTTACCTATATTTAGTTTTCCAATCCATGAACACGGTATGTCCTTCTATTTATTTAGGTCTTCTGTGATTTATTTTAGCAATTTCTTGTAGTTTTCTTTCAATAGGTCTTTTGTATCCTTAGTTACATTTATTCCTAAATATTTTATTCTTTTGGTTGCAATTGTAAATGGATATTTTTTTCTTGATTTCCCCCTCAGATTGCTCGTTACTAGTGTATAGAAACACTACAAATTTTTGAGTGTTGATCTTGTAACCTGCCACTTTGCTGTGCTCATTAGTTAGCTCTTGTAGTTTTGCTGTGGATTTTTTCAGGGTTTTTGATGTATAGTATCATATCATCTGCAAACAGTGAGAGTTTTACTTCTTCCTTTTCAATTTTGATGCCTAGTATTTCTTTTTCTTGTCTAATTGCTCTGGCTAGAGCTTCCAACACAATGTTAAATAACAATGGTGATAGTGAACATCCTTGTCTTGTTCCTGATCATAGGGGAAAGTTTTCAGTTTTTCCCCCTTGAGGATTGTGGTAGTTAGATTCAGTTGTAACTTGGCCAGGTGAAGGCACCTAGTTCTGTTGCTGTGGACATGAGCCAATGGTACGTGAACCTCATCTGTTGCTGATTACATCTGAAGTTGGCTAGGAGGTGTGCCTGCTGCAATGAATGATGTTTGACTTAATTGGCTTGTGCTTAAGTGAGAGAGCTCAACGTAGCACAGCCCAAGAATTTCAGCATACCTCATCTCAGCACTCGCAGCTCAGCCCAGTCCTTTGGAGATGCAGAAAGAAATCACCCCAGGGAAAGTTGTTGGAACCCAGATGCCTGGAGAGAAGGCCAGCAAAGATCACCCTATGCCTTCCCACATAAGAAAGAACCTCAGATGAAAGTTAGCTGCCTTTCCTCTGAAGAACTAATGAAATAACTCCCCTTTTATTAAAAACCAATCCATCTCTGGGGTGTTGCATTGCAGCAGCTAGCAAATTAGAACAAGGATGATGTTAGCTGTGGGTTTTTCATATATTTCCTTTATCATGTTGAGGAAGTTCCCTTCTATTCCTATCCTCTGAAGTATTTTCAACAAGAAAGGATGTTGAATTTTGTCAAATGCCTTTTCAGCATCCATCGAGATGATCATGTGGTCTTTCTGCTGTGATTTGTTGATCTGGTCTATTACATTAATTGATTTTCTTATGTTGAACCATCCTTGCATACCTGGGATGGATTCTACTTGGTCATGGTATACAATTCTTTTAATGTGCTGCTGGATTTGATTTGCAAGAATTTTGCTGGGGATATTTGCATCTATGTTCACTAGAGAAATTGGTCTGTAATTACAAGGATAAAAATATATTCTCGTAATATCTTTGTCTGACTTTGACATGTGGGTGATGTCAGCTTCATAGAATGATTTAGGTACCCTTCTTTCCTCTTCAATTTCTTTGAACAGTCTGAGCAGGATTGGTACTAATTCTTTCTTGAATGTTTGGTAGAATTCACATGTGAAGCCATCTGGTCCTCGACTTTTCTTTTTTGGGAGCTTCTTAATGACTAATTCAATTTCTTTACTTGTGACTGGTTTGTTGAAGTCATCTATTTCTTCTTGAGTCAATGTTGGTTGTTCATGCCTTTCTGAGACGTTGTCCATTTCATCTACATTGTCTAGTTTATTAGCATAAATTTGTTCATAGTATCCTTTCATTGCCTCCTTTATTTCTTTGCGGTCAGTGTTTATGTCTCTTCTTCCATTTCTGATTTTATTTATTTGCATCCTCTCTCTTCTTTTTGTCAACCTCACTAAGGGTCCATCAATCTTATTGCTTTTCTCATAGAACCAAATTCTGGTTTTGCTGATTTTCTCAATTATTTTCATGTTCTCAATCTCATTTATTTCTGCTCTAATCCTCGTTATTTCTTTCCTTTTGCTTGCTTTGGGCTTAGTTTGCTCTTTTTTCTCTAGTTCTTCCAAGTGAACAGTTAATTCCTCCATTTTTGCTCTTTCTTCTTTCATGATATAGGCATTTAGGGCAATAAATTTTCCTTTTATGGATGCCTTTGCTGCATCCATAAATTTTGATATGTTGTGTTTTCATCTTCATTTGGCTTGAGATATTTACTGATTTCTCCTGTAATTTCTTCCTTGACTCACTGGTTGTTTAATTGTATGTTGTTGATCCTCCACATATTTGTGAATTTTCTGGCCCTCTGCCTATTATTGCTTTCCAACTTTATTCCTTTATGATCTGAGAAAGTGTTTTGTATGATTTCAATCTTTTTAAATTTATTGAGACTTGCTTTGTGACCCAACATATGGTCTCTTCTTGAGAATGATCCATAAGCACTTGAGGAAAAGGTGTATCCTGCTGTTGTGGAGTGTAATGTTCTATATATGCCTGTTAAGTCTGGTTCGTTTATTGCATTATTCAAATTCTCTGTTTCTTTATTGATCCTCTGTCTAGATGTTCTGTCCATTGATGAGAGTGGGGAGTTGAAGTCTCCACTGATTATGGCAGATGTGTCTATTTCTATTTGCAGTGTTTTCAGTGTTTGTCTCATGTGTTTTGGAGCACTCTGGCTTGGTGCATAAATATTTGTGATTGTTATGTCTTCTTGTTGAATTGTTCATTTTATTAATACATATTGTCCTTCTTTGTCTCTTTTAATTGTTTTACATTTGAAGTCTA
>PVIY010057006.1:0-13076 GCA_004026745.1 Myrmecophaga tridactyla
GGATAAAGGGATCCACTCCAGTGATAGAACAACCCCCATGGCCTTTGGATTTGAAGAAAGGGTAATAGAGGACCATGATAACTTCAACCTCAGGAGATAAGATTGAGCATTAACGTTTTAGGTGGGCTTAGACCCCTAGAGAAGACATGAACAAAATGTGCAAACTGTTCTGTGCTTGTCCGTTGATTGGAGAAACACATAAGCTTTTTCAGCTTTCCATCTGTATGTTAGCTGCCCATATCTAATTTTGGAGTTACTTCTTCCCTCCAAAATGGACTTACAGAATAACCTGGTAAACAAAGCAAAAGGACTTGATGGAAAGATCAAGGACCTAGAGAGTAGCAGACTTCCTTCCTTGTTCCCCCACCCCCACCCGCACTGTGGAGTTGGGACTCAAAATGTCTTTTTTTATCTAATCCTCTGGTTTTTTTTTCATTTTCATCTGAGAATGGTACAGCAAGTGTTAATATAGTGGGGGCTTTTGGAATGAAAAGATTCTGGGTTAAAATATGTTCTTATTCAGCCACATTGAGCCTCAGTTTCCTCATCTATAAAGGTGACACTAAAAGGGCCCTCATTGAATAATTTTTGAGTTCTTTAACTGCAGCCTCAGGATGGGCAGGGAAAGGATGCAGGTTATCCTAGAGAAGGAGGATCCTAACAGCTTCCATCACTCTATGGGACCAAATTCCATATGTGTAACAAAACAGATCCAATTCTCCACATCATATCGCATCTGTGTATAGCCACCCTATTTCTTTCATTGTCGGAACTTGAGAATAGGACCAGGAGGAAGGGGGTATTGCCTATACAATATGGCCCTCCTTCCCACTCTCGGGTCTACTGGTGTCACATGGCTCCTGTTAACATAGACTTGGGGAGCCAATGGGAACAAAAGCAGACTGGCCTTTGAGAGGGAGGAGAGAAGAGGGCACATGGCCAACCTCTCAAATTTGCAAAACCAGCTTCCCAAACACAGAACTAAAGGTGAAGAGCTGAATTCCAGTAGAGCTGACATTGAGAATTTTTATAGCTTAGTACAAGTCCACATTATAGCCTCAGCACTACAATTCCTGGAGAAGATATACCAGAATTTTCTGTTAAGTCTTGCTGAACTGATCGCATCTAGGCAAAGTACCCTCCACAATGTTCCCATTGCAAGGTGCCAGGATGCTGCAGATGCTGGAGAACTCCTTGAGGAAATGCCTTCCTGAATCCCTAAAGGTGAGAAAAGAAAATACTGATGGGAGTAAGGAATAGCAACTTCCTGTGAAAAAGGAGGAAAAGAGTCTAATATTTCTTGAGTATCTTTTCTGTGCCAGGTACTATTTCATGTTTTCTCTCATGTAATTTGCATTACCTCTCTGTAAGATATTTGCAGAATATGGGGAAAATGGAGATCATTGAGTGATTTGCCCAGGATTCCACAAATATTAAGCTGCAATGCTCTGCTGTGGATAGGGGCATGGTTGGGACAGAACACTGTGTTTTACAATGTGCTGACTCAAAAACAATTCCCCGTGTCTTTATGAGAAATACTTCATAATAGACCTAGAAATTTGCCCAGAGCTCAAAGTTGACTCAGGGTAAATATTAATGTTTAATTTATTTCTCCTAAAAGAACACTTTCCTGGTAAGAGGTTAACTGTCATGAGCCTTCTAGAAACATGTAATGGGTCAAATTCCATTTCATCAAATTTCAAAAGGATTGTGCTTTGTAAATATGTCACTTAAAGACACTTAGAAATGATTATAAAATAGTCCTTTTCATTGCAATTATGTGAATTGCAAAGGGACTAGATTCATGCACAGGTGGTATATATGTGTGTGTGTGTGTGTGTGTGTGTGTGTGTGTGGGTTTACATTACTCAGGGACGACCAGCTTATTTGAAGCTTCTTCTTCAGCTATGGAAAATAGATGACTTTCCCCAACCAAATACCCAGCTCCAATACCAACCATCTTCAGGTCCAGCCGTGGAAGCTATGAAGGAGTAGCGATGGCCAACATTTATTTGTAATATGCTGTTTCAGACACTGCTAAGTGGCTTATGTTCATTAGCTTATATAATCATCAAATCCTACAAAGAAGGTACTACTACACGTTCTATGTTATGGATGATGGAGTGGAGATTTTAAAAACTTGAGTAAATTGACCAGTTGCTCACTGCTGGCTCCAGAATATAAACTCAAAACTCCATTTCAACTCTTTGACCCTCTTGCTATTTCTAAAATATAAGAATCAATATCAGGACCTAGACATTTTTCAACACTTCCCGTTGGAGCGGATGGTCAACAGAAATAGATAGAAATGGCACCAACCCCAGACCAGGGGGTTCTCTTGGTCTGGACAGTCCCTTTATTATAAACGTTACTGGCTTTCTTACCCTGGAGTTAGACTATGAGGTGATCTCCCAGTTTTCAGGTTTTCTTATTTTTAGGGAGAATTCCTAAGGGGTTGAGTTGTGCTTAAAAGTATATAAATAGGGCGGTGTGACGGTGGGTCAGTGGCAGAATTCTCATGTCCTGCCAGAGACCCGGGTTTGATTCCTGGAGCCTGCCCATGCCCCCCCAAAAGTATATAAATATTCCACGTCTGAGACCAGAGCTTAAAACTTTCATCGAGCCCCATGAACATCCTTGTCTTTCACGGTAAGTTGAGTTTCTTGGCCACATTCCCAAAGCAATTATTTCAGAAGTGGAACAGTGTGTCTTTTGTGTACATGTTTCCTTCTGTTATTCAGATGGAGCTATGAGGGTCTAGATCCTATTGTTTTAACAACTTTATCTGACTTGAGGAGACAAACTTAATAAGAGAACAAATGTAGACATTTCTGTACTCTGGTCATACTGATGAATATGTAATTGTCAGTGATCTATGATATACTTTCAGCCAAATCAAACTATCTGGCTCTGAACTTAAGTGTGGCCTATGATTATATTTTTTAGGGGAAAATGATGACAATAAGTCTCAATCCAATACACAATCCCTGCCCTTGGCCACTGTCTTTTGACCTCCGTCATATAGTCTAGTCTAACATTCCAGACATACTAATCTTTGTAGGACATGCACACAATTAAAGGATATCTGAAAATCATAAAATTAATGTATCCATTGCTGAGTTATTTTGTAGCATCAGAATGTAAGTATCATGAGGGGACAAGGATTTAAGTTTTGTTCTCAAGCTATTCGAAGCTCTTAGTCCTTGGCACATAGTAGGTACTCAATAAATAGGTGTTGAATGTTGAACAAATCCATGTATGGACTTTTCTATTTCCTTATAAGTAACTTTTCTCTATTCAGTTAGAGGCATCCACTCCCACTAGAGAAGAATTAAAATTATTTCAAGAATGACAATATGTAAAACAAGAGAGAACAATATTAATATTTTTTGTTTTCTAAAATAGTTTCATCACACTGATTTCACAAATTATTTGTGAAAGTCAAATCTTTAAGGTCCAGCTATTCATAGAGGAAAAATTCATTCAATTATACAAATATACATACGTACATAGAAATTTTTGTAAAGTAAGAATTAAAGAGTCATATAGCAGGATGTAAAGTTTATTGCTAAGAAAAAATATATGTCAGGGGTGACATTGTCAAGACGGTTGTATGAGATGATCCAGGACTCTGTCCTCTCATAGAAAATTTCAGCAACAAATAAGAACTGACAGAACCATCATTCTCAAATCTCAAAAAAAAACAAAAAACAAAAAACAGTTAAAAGTTTGCAGTGACACAGTAAATGCTGAAAAAATGCAACTTAAAAATAGAAGCTCTCGGGTACACAGGTTGTTCAGTGGTAGAATGCTCGCCTTCCATGCGGGAGACCTGTGTTCACTTCCCGGACCATGCACCTAAAAAAAAGAAAACATTAGGCTCTCAGGGCACCCTTGCTGACCTCCCCCTATCCTTGCACCACTTTGGTATGAACCTGGCTGAGGTTCCCAGTACATGTTCTGAGTTCTGGTTCTAGAGGAACCAGAGTAACCCTCCTATGCAGACCTAAGTGCCCATATTTTGTAACACTGTCCAGTGGAGGCCTGAAGGACTGACCCAGCACGCTCGTCACAGACCACAGTCTAAGAACTTGCCTGCAAGTAGAGATAACTGATAGAACCTTTGTACAGAATGCTGTAAGAAAATAAGAAAATTACAGCTGCCTACGACAAAAGATTGCTGGCTATGGGATATACAGTGTAGACCTAGGACCTTAAGGAAACACTATTTTGTTTTTTGAGAAAGGGGACACTGAGATCCATGCAAAAAGGGAAATTCCTAGGGCCATGTGTGTGCACAGAACAAGAGGCATGCACAGAAAACTGGGGAGGACATTACACGTTTGCTCAGGTTGCTCTCTAAACTTGTTTTTAGGCAGACATGGTAGAATAAATCATGTACTGCAACAAAGACATGTTCTTAATCTCCATCCATATTACTGTGGGCATGAACCCATTTGTGGATAGGACCTTTCGAAAATATTGTTTTTCGTCTAGGTGTGGCCCAACTGAATCAAGGTGGATCTTAATCTATTTTAATGGCGTCCTTTATAAGAAAAAGAAATTTGGACACAGTTAGTCAAAGAGGTGTCAGATATTGGATGGAAGTCAACAGAAAATGGAAGAGCAGACAAAAGAGACAGAGAGAGAACATTGTGTGATGAGAGGCAGACCTGCTAGTTAAAGATCCCAAAGATTGTGGCTAAGCCAGCAGAAGGATGTTGGACTGGGGAGGTAGCATGGCCTTGCTGACACCTCAGTTTTGGACTTCTAGTCTCTAAAACCCTGAGACAATAGAGTTTGTTGTTTAAGTCAACCCATGGTGTGGTATTTATCATTACACTGTAAATAAATTACAGGCTCCAAATGCAAATGTGCAAAAAGGTAGCCTCTGCATTTTGCCCATAACAGAATGGAGATTCCATATAAAGCTTCCATTCATGGCTGGAAATATAATAAATTCAGTGAATGGAGAGACATGTTTCCTTCTCTTTCTCCAAAGTCTAATATCAATACTTCATATAGGATGAGTGGTGGCACGTGTGATGGATATAAGTGTAAAGATAAGTCATCATCTATCCATGGCAGCAGCCCTTAAAGTGTAGGTCATTTAACTTAGGCACTAATCATGGGTATATTTCCATGCTGGCATCTGCTGCAGCCTCATGTTCACAATTGTCATGAGGTCCATAGTGGAATCAATTGCTGCATTCCCCAACTTGAAAACCTCAAGGACACTCATATGGATGGGTCTCTTCCTTTCTTCCTCCCTCTCTCTCTCTCCCTCTCTCCTCTCTCCCCTAACATGGTATTGCTTATGAGAAAAGAGGGTCTTAAACTGATACATTAAATATTAAACAACCAGTCAAACCTGGTGGGAGTGGGAATCCAAGCCTTTACCTAGTACATGGCACCTCCAAGCCCTTTCTCATGAGGCTAGCCTGCAGTCTCTGCTGCTGGTGGGAGATTATTATCTTTCCAGAGTGTAATGTGGGAGTATGTGTTAAAAGGTTTTAAATGAGTTCATACCCTTTGGAAGAGTAATTGCCCTTCTAGATTTTCTAAATAAATAGCAGGTGCCTATGCAAGATAGCTATTGTCAAAGGGAAAAGTTGGAAATTGCTGAAATGGTCATCAATATGGCCTTAGTTTGTTGTGGATACTACGACAATTACCACACAATGGGTTGATTAAAATAATGGGAATTTGCTGCCCCATGGCTTTGGAGGATAGAAATCCAAAAACCAAGGTATCAACAGCTTTTTTCCTGACTGTGGCATTCTGATGCTGGATTGCCATAATCTCTAGGGTACCTTGGCTTGTCTCTGTCACATTGCTTCTTCTGCCTTGTACTTCCCTGGATCAGTTGTCTATGCCTCTAGCTAGATTTAGCCATATAAATTAAGACCCAGTCTGATTCAATTCCGTCCATCTAAATAGGATCTTCAAATACTCTATTCACAAATAAATTCTCACCTTAAATAATAATAACTCATCTTCAAAGGTCTGATGAAAATATGGGTACACACCCTCTGGAATGCAGACTAAGATCTGAACATGTCTTCTGAGGGCCATGACTCAATTTCAAACAATAGGCAAATGAAAAAAATCACATGTACATGGTAAAATCCTTTGCAGGCATTAGAAAATTAGTGAAATTATCAACATAGAAATAGGCCCACATTGTATTCAGGGGGAGTAAATCGAATTTAAAAATAGTATGTATCCGGGATTTTTATGTTTATAAAATTGTGTGTCTCTGTGTGTATGAGTAAGTGAATGTCTAGGAAAGGTAATATTAAATCCTGCAAGAAAGAGTGGTGCTTTTTACACTGTTAATTGTGTTATATATTCTGGTATATACATGTATGATTTTATACTTTGGTAGAAACAAAACTTTTGCGATTTATGGCAAAAATATTATATGAAGTTTGTTTGATCTAGATACTTTTTTTGGAAATAAAATTCATGTTTTCATAGAAATAAGCCTTATCATGATCAAACAAAAGACACATGGCTCTCACTTCCTGATAAGCCAATCTTCCTGTTTCTTGGCATGTTACAGGTTTATGGGACCATCTTCCACATAAACCAGGGAACCCCATTCAATTTAAAGGTGCTGGTGGACAACTGGCCTGATTTTAACACGGTAGTTGTCTGACCTCAGCAGCAGGCAAGATGTCAGTGGGTAAATGATGATGCTTTTATGCTTACATTTGCTATGTGTCTTGGAATGTGGTAGAGACTGAGGAATCAGAAATGAATCATGGGGATGATAAATAAGTCCCTGTTTTCAAAAAGCTCATGGCCTGGAGGAGATGATAGATAAATAATGTATAATCTGGTGTGAAGTATGCAAAAACAGAAGATTTACAAGTTGCAGAAATAGATCAAGCATAATCTGATTAAAATTATCTGGTTACCCAAGAAAAGCAGTATCAATGCACCGAGGTTATATATCCTGATAGAATCTGGGAACAACTAGTAAAACTGGCATCACCATCTTCCTCTGAACTCCAGAAAAGTTAGAACATTGCAGTTACAGGGCAAACACTGCAACAAACAAAAAAAGAATGCAGCTTAAAGTCATTAGAAGAATTGGTATGCCCTGTTCCCCTTACTTCAGCTTTCCCTGCACTGTGTGTAGCTGGCCTCTGCTCTGTAGTGGGCTGCCTGTAAATTCTGGTCAGTGTATCGGGTGGAAACCTGAAGGACCAAACCAGGTCATTCACCTCTGGCTTACCTTCCTGGAACTTGCCATACAGGCAGAAGCATCTTGAAGACAGCTTACATAGTTAAAGAGGCAAATCCTGAAAACTAAAGGATTGCTAGCCTCAACACATAGAGTTGCTAGCATCAACACCTGGAAAGGGAGAGAAATCTATTTCACAGAGATTTCAGGGGCATGTAGATACCTGTAAAAGGGAATTCCTGAAGTCAAGAGTGCATGCCCAGACCAGGAAGCACACTCAGAATAGATTTCACCTTCATCTGGTCTTTTGATCTGAAGGCTAAACACTGAAAAACACAAGCCAACAATATGCCAGTTTTCAAAGACTATGAAAATCCTCTGGATTATTTTATTTGTTAGCTACTTGCACTAAAAAAAAATCTGTCACATGACTAACTTGGAATTTAGTCCCAGACAGATCAGGGACCAAATTGTAGAGTGAATATATTAATATATTAAAATGTACAGTGTGCAACCAAAGACTACAACATAAACAAAGAAGCAGAAAATGATGGTATATGTTAAGGAACCAGACAAAACTTTGGAAGCCAACAATGGAGACAAGACTTAGATTGTATCAGAAAAGAGCTTTAGAAGTAATCTTCAATATGCTCAAGGAGATAAAAAGAAATACAGAGAAAGAACTAAGGTATGAGGAAAAAGTTGAATGAAAAAAATAGGAGAATATAAATAAATAGAGATAAATTATAAAAAGAAACCAAACAGAAATACAGCAATTGAAAAACACAATATTCAAAATAATCAATTCCCAGGAGTGTTTCAACAGCATATTGGAGCTGACAGAAGAAAGAATTAGTGAATTCTAAGATAAAATAATTGAAATGATTCAAATAATTGAAATGAAGAAAAGTGTATAAAGCCTGAGATCTGTGGACACCATTAAGTATTTAGATATATGTCTTATGGGAGATCCAGAAAAGTATGAAAGAAAGTAAGAAAGAAGCAGTAGGAATGAATATTCCAAGAAATAATGCCAGAACAGTTGCCAAATTTAATGAAAGAAAAACACATTGAAGACTCCTAGCAAACCTCAAACATGATAAACTCAAAGAGAACCATGCTCCAACAGATTGTGGTTAAACAGTCAAATGCCAGGCAGAAGGAATGTGTTTTGAAAGCTACGAGAGAAAACCAATATGTCATGAATAAGGTATCTCCAAAAGAATTGTGTCAGTGTCTTATAAGAAACCATGGAGGCAGGGGAGTGAAATATTCAAAGTGTTGAAAGAAAATAATTGGCAACCAATGATTTTATATTTGAGAAGGCACTTTAAAAAATAAGAGAGAGATTAAGACATGTCCACATAAACAAAAGCTGAGGAATTTGTCACTACTAGACTTACCCTATAAGCAATGACAAAGGAAGGTCTTCAAGCTGAAAGGAAAAGACATGAGACAGGGGTCTGAAGTGGCATAAAGATATAAAGGTCTCTGGTAAAGGCAATAATCTTATGGGTACCTATAAATACCAGTAGTATTGTTGCATTGTATTTTGATGTATAATTCCACTTTTTACTTCTTTGGGGTCCTAAAATGCAAATGTATAAAAAGTAGTGACAAATACATGTTTTTGTACACACAATGTATAAAGACATAATTTGGGACAAGGGCAACAAAAGGGAAGGGGACAGAATGGAATAGGAATATAGTTTGTGTGTAGGAACACGGTTAAGTTGGTATCAAATCTAACATGATTGTCATAAATTTATGACGTTAAATTTAAGCCCCATAGTAACCTCAAAGAAAATATAGAAAAATACAAAGGGAAGAAAATGAGAATACTCAAAATGTTTCACAACAAAGAATCCAATAAGTATGAAAGTAGGCAATAATAGAACTGAATAACAAAAATGGTTTTTTTTTGTGGCAAAATAGAAAACACAAGAGAAATTAGGAAATATTTTGGCAGCAGAACATACCAAAATATATGGTTTGCAAATAAGCCATGCTGAGATGGAGATTTATATCTCTAGGTGCTTACATTAAAAAAGAAGAAAGATCTCATTTCAGAGATAGAACCTTACAACTGGAGGATCTAGAAAAACAGGGTCAAAGTATACCCAACACAAGCACAAGGAAGGAACTAGAAATATTAGAGTGGAGAAAAATGAAATTGATAATTAAAAATAAACAATAAGGATAATCAACAAAACCAAAAGTTGGTCCTTTGAAAAGATCAATAAAATTGACAAACCATTAGCTAGATTGAGAAAGAAAAAAAGAGAGAGGATACGAAAAACTTAAATCAAAAATGAAAAGGATTTTAAGAGGATATTATTAACAAATGTACACTGACAAATTAGAAACCATAGATAAAATGAAAAAAAGTCTTAGAAACACCCAAACTACCAACACTGCCTCAAGAGAAGATAGAATATATAAGCAGACTAATAAGAAGTAAAACGATAGAATCAGTAACCAAAAACCTGACAACAAAGAAAAGCCCAGGAACAAATGGCTGCACTGGTGAATTTTGCCAAACATTCCAATAAGAATTAACACCAATTGTGCTAGAAACTCTTCTAAAAGATGAAAAGGTTGTGTAACACTTCCAAACTCATTCAAGGAGAACAATATCACCCTTATACCAAAACCAGATAAAGATATGACAAGAAAAGAAATTATATACCAACTCTCTAATGAATATAGCTGCAGAATCCTAAACAAAATTTTAGCAAGCCAAATGGAACACACATTAAGAAAATTATACACCATGATCAAATGGGATGCATCCCAGGAATGCAAAAATGGTTCAACATATGAAAATCAAATAATGTAGTACACTGCAGAAATAGGAAAAAAAAGAATGTCCCAGTTGGTGCAAATTAGGCATTTACCAAATACAGCACCTATTCTTGATAAAAATCCTCAGTAAACAAGGAATAGAAGGAAATATCAGCGTATATATGAACACTAACGTCCTACTCAATGGGGAAAGACTGAAAGCTAAGAGTAAGACAAGATAAGGACTAGTACCACTCTTATTCAACATTTTTCTGGAAGTTCTAACCAGAGCAGTTAGGCAAGAAAAAGAAAAAAGCCATCCAAATTGGAAAGGAAGAAGTCAAATTTTCTCTCTTTGCAAATGACATGATTGTATACATAAAAAATCCTTAGAATCAACAAGAAAGCTAGTAGGGCTAATAAACGGATTAAACAAAGTTTCAGAGTACAAGAGCAACACTCAAAATTCAGTGGTGTTTCTATTCACTGGTCATGAACAATCTGAAGGGGAAATCAAGGGGAAAAATCCATTTGCAATAAGAAGTAATAGAATCAACTATTTATGGGTAAATTTAACCAAGAATGTTAAGGACTTGAACACAGAAAAATGCACAGCATTGCTGAAAGAAATTAAAGATGACCTGAATAAATAAGTAACTCTGTGTTTATGGATTGAAGACTAAATATAATTATGATGTCAATTCTACCTGGAGTGATTTACATAATCACTGTAATTCCAATCAAATATCACTAGTCTTCTTTGCAGAAATGGAAAAACCAATCACCAAACCCATATGGAAGGATAGGGGGCCCCAAATAGCCAAACCCTCTTGATAAGTAGGAGGACTCACATATCCTGATTTTAAAACTTATACAAAGGCACAGTAATCAAAATAGCATGGTATGACACATAGTCAGACATAGAGAATAATGGAATCAAACTGGGTATTCAGAAATGAACCGTCACCTCAGGTCAACTGATATTTGACAAGGATGCCAAGTCCAATTAATGGAGAAAGAATAGTCTCTTCAACAAATGCTGCTGGAAATACCGTATACTGTAGGTAGATCCCTCCATTATACCATATACAGGAATCCACTCAAAATGGAGCAAAGACCTAAATATAAAAACCAAAACTACAAAGCTCCTAGAAAAAAACATAGGGAAACTTCTCTAGAAGCTGTATGTTAGGCAATGATTTCTTAGACTTAATACCAAAACCACAAGCAACAAAGAAAAACAGACAATTTTGACTTCAGAGAAATTTAAAAATTTGTTATCAAATAACTGTATCAGGAAAGTAAAAAGACAAACTACAGAAGGCAGAATACTGTTGGAAACCATATGTCTCATAAGGGTTTAAGATTGAGTATAAAGAACATTTCCAAGTCAACAACAAACAACTTAAGAAATGGCCAAAAGACTTGAATAGATATTACTACAAAAAAGATATGCAAATGGCCAATAAACACATGAAAAGATGCTCAACGTCATGGGCCATTAAGGAAATGTAATATGTTTGGAGAGGATGCAGAGAAATAAGAACTCTCACACATTGTTGGTGGGAATATAAAATGATTCTTCCCTTCTGGAAAACAATTTAACAGTTCCTCAGAAAGTTAAATATAGAATTACCCTATGACTCAACCATCCCACTTTTAGGAATATGCTCCAAATAACTGAAAGCAAGAACTTGAATTGATATTTGCATACTGATGCTCATAGAGGTATTATTCACAATTGCCCAGAGCTGAAAGCAACCTAAATGTCCATCAAGAAATAAATGGATAAAAAATGTTGTATAGACATATAATGGAATATTTGGCTGTAAACATGAATGCAGTTTTGATGCATGCAGCCATGTGGATGAACTCTGTACTACCTGTACGATTTTACTGTAAACCTACAACTGCTCTCATAAAAATACATGCATACATACATTCTAGATGTGGTAGAGATTATGGGAGATGCTGATAGAAACTTACAGGTAAGTCTTCTATCTGAAATGATTTTTGAGATAAATTTATTTTTGTCAAAATGATAAGAATGAGGGCGGGCCATGGTAGCTCAGCAGGCAGAGTTCTCGCCTGCCATGCTGGAGACCCAGGTTCGATTCCTGATGCCTGCCCATGTTTAAAAAAAAAAAAGATAAGTAAGAGAGGGCATTCTAGCCAAACAGTATATCAAGGCCAAAGATGTGGAAGTATGAATCAGCTCAGTGAGTTACAGTGACCATAATGAGCAAAATCATAATGCTAGAATTTCTGTACACATTTTAGATAACGTCATTAAAAGAATATTCAAGCTAAATAGGTAATACCTTTCAAGACACAATTCACATTATTGCTTTAAAACATCCAGTGAAACAAATTAGAAAAACACAAATATCATACAAATTCAATTGAATGTTAAGTGACTAAATTAAACAGTATTTACTATAGACATTTTATTAATGATAAAAACTGAAAATGAAATCAAATGATGTGTTTTTACGTTTTAATTGTGATCAATGTTATTGCTGACTTGAGCGCATTTTGTACATTTTCCAAGTTTTAAAATAACTTTGCTGATTCTGTCCTAATTGGGGTAATATTTTCCTCTGCCTCTTTTCCTCCAAATAATTTGTTAATCAATAATTTGAGGGGAGGTTTCTGAGTAAGTGATTTGTTTATTTTTCTGGAATTACAATTTAAATATTTTAATCTTTAAAGAAGCATTTTTAATTTGAGTCTTCATTACCTTGATTTCATTATGTATAGAAGCAAATTTTAGTCCAGTTATCTGTACAGAATTTAATTCCATCATATTCATGGTATATATGTTCTGCAATTATTTGAATTGTAGCAAAATTTGTTCTGGTAGTAGAATTTTTGCTTGTAAATTGCTTTTATGTTTCTTCTTGCTAAGATTATGGAACAATAGTCAAAAGATTCCTAAATGTTTCTTCATTTGACTTGAAACTTTAATGCAATATATAGCTAGAAAATGGTATCGTTCTGCAGTTTTCCAATGTAAATTGAACTCTTGAATCTCTGATCTTGATCTCATGACTGAATCTCTGATTCAAATGATTTAGAAATAATGATATATACCAATAAA
>PVIY010057007.1:0-13093 GCA_004026745.1 Myrmecophaga tridactyla
GGGGGCGCACCGGGCTCGCGACGCCCGGGCCCGGGCCAGGCTGGGGCGCGGGACGGAGCGAGGCTCACGCGGGGACCCCGGCCTCCCGCCCTCTCGTCACTGGTCTCGGCGCCTCGCGCCCCGCCTCCGCCGCGGGCTACGCATTCCGGCCCCTCCCGCCCCGCCCCGCCCCGCGGCCCGCCCCCCGCCCCCCCCAGGGGCCTTGGCCCGCCCCAGACCTCGGCGCGGCGGGCGGCGCGATGGAGGCGCGTGGCGGCAGCGCCGAGGCCTCGGGCCGCGGGCGGCGGGTGCTGGTGGTGGGCGGCGGCCTCGCAGGGCTGGGAGCGGCGGAGAGGCTGTGCCGCCACCCGGCCTTCCGGCATCTGCGGGTCCTGGAGGCCACGGCCCGTGCCGGGGGCCGCATCCGCTCGGAGCGCAGATTCGGTAACGGCCCCTGCCCGGAACCCTACCCGGAACCCCCGGCGCCGCCTTATCGGCCCCGCGCTGACCCGCTCCCCCAGGAGTCCCCGCCCCGGCTTCCTCCGCCCTCGCTGCCCGGCCCCCAACGCCAGCGCTCTTCCTCCGAGGTTAGCCAGGTCGGCCGCGGGCCCCGCAGGGAGAGGGCCGGTGACGTGCCCCGAGGCTCCCTGCCAGCGCCCTCCCGAGGCGGTGCGGGAGCCCCCGACCTCGCCCACTGACCCACTGACCTCGCGGCCCCGGCTGCTCTGCTGTCCTCGGGCAGGGCGCGGGCCTGAGCCTTCGCGGGCAGGGCCTCAGCGCGGCCGCGGTCCTTCCCCAGGTGGCGTGGTGGAGGTGGGCGCGCACTGGATCCACGGTCCCTCCAGGGGCAACCCCGTCTTCCAGCTGGCGGCCCAGCACGGGCTGCTGGGGGAGAAGGAGCTGTCAGAGGAGAACCAGCGGGTGGAGCTCGGGGGCCACGTGGGGCCGCCATCCGTGTGCTACGCCAGCTCCGGGCGCCGGGTGAGCCTCGAGCTGGTGGCCGACATGGTCAGGCTCTTCTCCAGCTTGCTGGACCAGGCCCGGGAGTTCCTGCACTCGGCCCAGACCCCGGCGCCCAGCGTCGGAGCATACCTCAGGACCCAGATCGGCCGTGAGGTGGCCACCTGGTCAGGGGACGAGGACGCCATAAGGCTCCGGCTGGCCGTGCTGACCACGCTCCTCCACCTGGAGTGCTGTGTGAGCGGTACCCACAGCATGGACCTGGTCGCCCTCGGGCCCTTTGGGGAGTACACCATGCTGCCCGGCCTGGACTGCACCTTCCCTGGGTACGGGCCTCCCAGCCCCGCCTGGCTGCGCTCCACACACCGCAGCTCGGGGCTGGCCGCCTTGGCTGTCCGGCTGTGGACAGGGGGGTGGGGGGCATGGGCAGGAAGGCCCCCTCCCCATTTCAGAGAAGCTGGGTGGATTTTCTCCTTGCCTTATCCTAGTTTTGCTCATTTGAGAAAACGGAAAGACTTATTTTGAAGAGAAAGTATCTAAAAAGAAGAAAGAGGTCTTGCAACCCTTTCTTTATAGCGGATGTACTGAGCTCTCCTGGCAGGCTTGTGGGGGGGTTCACCACTGCGGAGATGGCTAGTGGACCCCCCTGCCCCGCAGGGCTAATGGGACCCTTTGCCAGCTCAGTAAGGGCAGGAGCCTGGTGCCATTCCCTCCCACCACCCCACTATCAGCACCCACCCCGGCCTGCGCCCTGAGCTGCAGCGCCTGCCTGAGCGTCCACTCAGGTCAGGGGTGCAGCAGGGTGTGGCTTCTCTCCAGGGAACGGCTCTAGCCTTGGAGCTGGGAGTGGGGTGGGTTTGTCTCAGCCAGTACTGCTCTTGCAGAGACGTGCCCTTTAAGCTGCGCTGATGGCACATCTCCTGCAGGGGCTACGACGGCCTCCCGGGCTGCATTCTGGCTTCCTTGCCCAGTGACACTGTGGTGTTCAACAAACCAGTAAAGACCATTCACTGGAACGGCTCCTTCCAAGAAGAGGCGTTTCCCATGGAGACCTTCCCTGTGCTGGTGGAGTGCGAGGACGGAAGCTGCCTGGCCGCGCATCACGTCGTTCTCACCGTGCCGCTAGGTGACACCAGCATCCCTGGCCACTCCTGCCCTGCTCTGGCCTCTGCCTCGGTCCTGCCTCACAGATGGCCCTGGAGCATTTGCCTTGCTTTGGTTCTCAGCTCACACCTTCATTTTAGCAGTTTTCGGATAGGCTGAATTGTTCTGTTGTCTTTCTAGTCTTTGCGTGCTCAAGAATTAAGGGTTTAATGATAAAAGAAGTGCCAGTGAGCAAATGTTTCGCTGGTTTGAAAGTGGCTGGAAAGGATGGGAACTGGCTTCGGAGGGGAAGCCTTCCTGGAGTCAGGACACAGGCACACAAAGGCCCTGGAGTTCATCTATGAAGGAGTTAGTTACACACGCAGATTTATTTAATTCCACACAGCGCACCAGCCATAGGCCTCCGGGCAGAGCTTGTTCCAGGTGTGCTCATGTGCGAAAGGCCAGCACGAAGGGCGTGGGGTGGCCGCTGCCTGCCGGCCGCCTGCTCCCTGAGCATCCCCTGCACCCATGCATCAGCTCATTCTCTCTTCTCAGCAGCCATGGGGGTGGGGAATCTGTTACGACTCCCGCTTGGCAAATGGGAACTTTTAGGTGAAGGGACATGGTGATTGAATTGCCAAGTTCGCTAATTTAGCAAGGGTGGTGCTCATGGGAGCCTCGATTTGGCCAGAGGCTGTAAATGAACAACAGGAAGAGTCTCCACCCGGCTGTGGGCCGTGGGTGGGTGCCGAGGCACAGCTCCAGCCCACTCCCTTCTCCCGCAGATGGGTCACATGGGCAGATTAGTCTGCTCCTCTGCTTGCTTTGTTTTTATTTTGCTGAATAAACCTTTTGTCACTTTTTCCAGATCAACACATATGGATTTATAATGGTCTTTCTCTCTTATTCACTCACTCACTCATTTTTGCCATAAATACCTCTGAGCCCCTGCTGGGTGCTAATTGCCAGGTTACAATCAGTGGATACATGGTTGCAGCTGTGTGCTGTTGTCCTGTTGGGGCCACCTCAGATGGCACATTCTGTTTTTACAGCCACATGGTATTCTCTTGTCCTTGCTTAACATTCATAGAAAGTTAGTTTCTTTTTGCTTTTCCCGTTTCACACATGTGCCTTTGAAAACGCTTGAGTAAATCTATCTGTAGGATCAGTGCCAGCGTCGGGGATTGCTGGGTAGGAGATCTGAAAGCGGCTGCTTCCGGAGACAGTGCCATGAGTAGGCAGTGCCACGTGTAGGGCTCTCTGGCCCTGGGGTCAGAGTGCATGTTCCCCCATCTCATTTGGTATTCTGTTGGGTACTCATTTTCTTACCGATTTGTCAACACTCTTTCTATCATAAGAGAATTGGTTTATCACTTGTGCTACAGAGGTTTTATCCCCAATTTGTTCTCTGACTTGGCTGCATGTTATTTGTTGCTGTGTAGGCTAGTTTCTGTGGACCTTCTACATGAGGCTCCTTCTTGCAGAGAGTAGAGGCAGGCAGCTCAGGAGGGAGGAAACGGGCCCTGCAGAAGAGCCCATCCGCGTGTGTGCACGCGCGTGTGTGCTGGCTCATCAGCCACCAGCCACCGAGCCTGGGAGCCCTGAGGCAGAGCCGTCCTCATTTCTGCAACCCAGGCCGTGGCCCTGGCCAGCTTTGGCCCAGTAGACGGGAGGTCCTTGGACGTTCTGTGAACCTGGCACCTCCGCTTCTCTGGGAACCTCTGTCTCTAGCTCCTCTGCCCGGGCCTTGCTGGGGACATTGTCAACTCCAATGAAGAGATTTGTCTGGTGTGAGTTGAGTCTTGTTATGAATTCCAGGCTTCCTGAAAGAACATCTGGACACCTTCTTCCAGCCGCCGCTGCCCCCTGAGAAGGCAGACGCGATCAGGAGAATGGGCTTTGGGACCAACAACAAAATTTTCCTGGAGTTTGACGAGCCCTTCTGGGAGCCGGACTGCCAGTTCATCCAGGTGGTGTGGGAGGGCTCGTCGCCGCTTGAGGACACTGGCCCCGCACTGCAGGACACCTGGCTCACCAAGCTCGTGGGCTTTTTGGTCCTGCCTGGCTTTGAGTATGTACCGTGGGGCCCCTAGAGGAAGCCTCAGTGCCACCTCTGCCTGCCGCTTGCCGTGGGCTAATTGTGGGGGGGGGTGGGGGCATCCCAGGCGCTCTCCTGGGCCTGTGAGGAACACCCCCAGGGTCTAGCCCTGAGGAGACCCTCAAGCCTTCCACGTGCAGGACCCAAAAAGTGCAGTGACTTGAAGCGAGTTCAATCCGTGAGAAAATATTTATGGACATTCTGTAGGAAGTCAGGGCTTGTAGGTTACAGAAGAAATCTGACCCGTGAATCCATCTAGGACTGGGGAGACAACTCTTAAACACAATGCAATAATTAAACAAAATTACATCGTGATAAGTATTGGAATTTTAGATCTGCAAATACAATACTAAATCGAATGGCTCAGCTGCTCTTTGAAACAGTATGGATGAATTAGCTGCTAATTCAAAAATTCATGAACAATTTATGGATTTAGGAGCTGCTGCTTCTGGCAAGGTTGAAAACAAAGTGTGCTGTGGTCAGACGGCAGCATAGCCCGCGTTTCACCCAGATGTGAGGCAGGATGGGTGAAGGTTCTGAGTCTGAAAGGTTTAGAAATTAAAATAAGTATTATTTAAAATGACAATAATAAACTTATTTCATGATAACATGATAATTTAAAATGAAGAAGAACTATTTTCTAAAGCAAAAGTTAGTTAGAAGAGTGGCATTGTTTTCCATCTTTGCAGTCTCTAATGTCTGGCTTCCTGGATGCAGCTGGATTCTCACAGCGGGCTCTGCAGCCAGCCGGTGGGGATGCTTTATTTTGGTTGAAGTATTGCAGGAAAACTGGGAGTTATGCAGATATATAGTTGGAAAAGGGAGGAATGTTTAAATAGTTTTTCAGGTAATTGTGGATATTCTAGACAAGTGGCATTTTCTTAAAGGTGTGATGAGGCGTGTGAGACTCCTGTGGTGAGTTTTTCACGCCCTGTTATGTTGTCGTCACTTGTCTTATGCTCAGAGTGGATTTCGTACCTAGCTGTGATTTTATCATTTGGATGAGACTGGTTCACTGAATGAGGCAATTTTCCAAACATTGTCCCCTTTCGTTAGATGATATAAAAAGTCAGATTTGTTAATATTACCACTCACCTCAGAAAGGCCTGTAAGAACTGGGGAGCTGTTAAGCTGATGGTGGCAGATTTAAATTCTCCAAAAGGCTGTGTTTAGCTTGAGGGCTCACGTTGATCACTGGCAGTCGCCTGCTGCTCGTTCTCGGGGCAGTGACAGGCACAGTCCCTCCCTGCCCGCTGGCCCGGGGCGCCTGGGGGAAGCCGCCTTCCTAGAGGGAGCCGCTCCCGGGGCCGCATGGGTGGCGGGAGCCCCTTCCTCGCACAGTCGGCACTTGTGCTGCGGCGCCTCCCGCTTCCCGCCCAGGACGCTGTGGCGTGACCTGGTGTCCATGTGCCCTTGGCGGTGACTGACGGTCTGGGGCGGCTGCCTCGACTGCAAACATCGCCTTGGGGGTCAGAGAAGGCGCCCGCGGGGCTGTCGGCCATCCTGCCCCAGGACAGTCGCGGGTGCCGGAACAAGGTGCTTCTGTCCACGCAGGTCTGCCCACGTGCTCTGTGGGTTCATCGCGGGGCTCGAGTCCGAGTTCATGGAGACTCTGTCGGACGAGGATGTCCTCACGTCGCTCACCCAGCTCCTCCGCAGGATGACAGGTGCTGCCGGGCCCGGGGCTCGGCTGACCCCGCCGGGCACCCTGCCTAGTCCAGGGGAGTCTCTTCCCTTCCACCCTTTCCTCTGAGGAACTGAAATCGCTCAGCAAACACTTCCTGCTTCTTCTCTGAAATCTGCAGCCACACTAACTGCAGTTGTCCTCAGCTGGGTGTTTCCAGATGAGGGCACGGGTGGCCACGCCAGGGGGTCCTCGCGGGTCCTCTCTGTCGCGGTTGGGCACAGCCGCCAGCTGGGCAGAGCCTCTCCCGACGTGTCCTCCCTGGCACTGCCGCCCCTTTGGGAACAGCTCAGTCTTTAAATGAAGCCCACCCTGCTAGCCGAGGGCGGGTGCTGATGCTGTCTCTGCCCCCCAGGGGACCCCCGGCTGCCGGCGCCCAGGAGTGTGCTGCGGTCGCGCTGGCGCAGTGACCCCTACACGCGGGGCTCCTACAGCTACGTCGCCGTGGGCAGCTCCGGGGACGACATTGACACGCTGGCCGCGCCCCTCCCCACAGGCGGCACAGATGCCCAGGTACGAGGACGCAGCCTGGAGGGGTGTGGGGTGGCGGGGCTCCTGCGGCAGAGGCCCAGGGTGGGTAGGCCTGGGAGGGCTGAGGCCGTGGGTGCCCCCCCTCATCACCCACCGCATCTGGGGGAGGAAGAATAACTTGTAAAGTGTATTATTCTCGCTAGGGGCACAGAGCCACCAGCAGACTGCACAGGCAAAACACGGGGGGGCACCCCGTTCCCCTCCCCCGCCCCGCACTCCAGGTGCAACTGCGCTTTGGGCTGATTCTTGCCTCGAAATCCATATCTCTAACCGACTTGTTTACGTGGCCACCTTTAAAGAATGTTTCACCCTGGAAAACTTCCCCTGTCCGGGAAGGAATCGCTGTCCGGCGGCTGGCCCCCTTCTGCCCCACTGTCCCTACCTGGCCCTGCACTGCCTGGGCTCTCGTTTCAGGGCCCCAGAGGATGGCAGTGCTGATTTATAAGGATGCCCCTTGCTCTTAGCACACTGGGGAAAACAAATGAGCCATTCTGCAGTGTTATCCAACAGTCAGTGTTTGACTTTCCACTAGCTTGATAATCTCTTTTCATTTTGCTTACTTCTTGAATTTTCAGGTTTAGACATGACTGAGTAACTGCCCACTGTGGGAGTTGCGGTCTCAGCTTCCTTTCCCTCCTTCGCCCACCCCACCCAAACACCCCCCACCCTCACGACACTCACGTGCTCTGGACACACTAGTCACACTGGAGCCTTGAGGATGCGATGCTTTCTGTTCTTACCCATTTGTGTGTATGAGAGTATTCTGAGCGTGTGTGAATGTATGTGTGATGGAGTGCACACGTATGTGTGAGTGCACGTGCACAAGCATGTATGTGCATGTGTGTGCTTGAGAGTGTGTGAGTGCGTTAGTGAGAGTGTGTGTGCATGTACATGAGTGAATGCACACCTGTGTGAGTGTGCCTGTACATGTGTGGGCATGAGTGAAGGCATGTGATATGTGAGTTCATGTGTGTGTGTGTGAGGGTGTATGTGCATGTGTGTGAGCGTGTGAGCCTGTGAGTGCATGTGTGTTTCGAGTGCATGTGTGTTTCTCACCCACTCTGCCAGCTGCTCACATCACTCTCAGTTTGTTCGTGGCTCAGGCCCCTCCAGCCCTGGGCTCTGCTCTCCTGGGCTCCGTTCCCTCTCCTTGCCTGGTGCCCCCAGGCCTGGCTCCTGCTCTGGACCCTGGTCCTGTGTTCTGCATCTTCTTTCTTGGGTAGCTCCTTTGCTTTGTTGCAGCATTTATTCCAGTAGCTTCCTGAGAGACACTTGCACGGGAGGTAAACTTTTAGAGACCTGAAAATGTCTTTTTTCTACCCTTACACTTGATAGCCTGGCCAGGTGTCCCAGTCAGTATCGCTGTGTAACAAATCATCCAAAGCTTAGCGGTGGAAACAGCCATTATGCTGAGCGATTTTGTAGAGCAGAAATTCAGACGGGGCACAGTGTGGGTGCCTGGGGTCTCAGCTGGCCTGGAACATCAGAGGCTCCTCACTTCCTTGTCCACACCTGGGCTGCAAGGCTATGCTCAGCTGGGGCGGTTCCGTGGCCTGGCTTCCTCAGTTATGGCACCTCAGCAGCCCCCCCCATTGTGGCTGCCCCAGGCTCCAGGACAGTTGCCAGGTGGATGACCTGGCAGTCAGAAGGTGCCCCTTCTGCCCCACCCCTGTTGGGCAAAGCGGACACTAGCCTGGATTCAGGGAGGGGGCATGGATCTTACCTCTCCATGCAAGGAGTGTCAAAGAATTTACAACCACCAAAAAATCCCTGCACTGGGTGTGGAATCCAGCTTGGGGATCCTGTTCCCTGGGGTTTGAAGCCTTCTCTGTTGCTGCTGGGGATGTCCAGAGCCATTCACAGTACTTTCCTCCTTATGCTGTCTGACTTCTTGGGTCTCTTAGGGAGCTTGGAATGCAGGGAGAAGCACCAGTGGCTGTAGTCTGCTGACTCTCAGTCTGTCCCTGTTCTAAGTCCCATACACACGTGAACTCATCCCATACAGCTTGCCAGCGGCCTGACAGTTCACCGGACATGCCTTCATTCTCTGTTTGGAGAACTTGGGCAACCCTTTGAATCTGGAAACTCATGTTCCTTAACTCAGGAAATTCTCTTGAATTATCGGCTTGATGTCCTCTCCTTCCATTTCTTTTTTCTCTTTTTCTGGGATTTCTATTATTTGGGTGTTGGAATTCTGGACTAGTCCTTGAATGTTCTTATTTTTTCCTTCATAATTTCTCTGATTTTTCTCGCTGTGCTGTGTCTTCCCATCCTTGGTGTCTTTACTTTTGCCATCTTGTTTAATTTCCAAGAGCTCTGTTTCTTCTTGGGGACTTCCTTGTTTGTGTCTCTTGTTCATGCTCACAGCAGGGTGGGGTTAAGTGACAGTCAAAACCACAGCTGCTGGTCCTCGCTGGGCCTTAGGATGGTTGAGAGTGTGGGAACAGGTAGTGAACTTGGACACGTTTGCAGGTTTAGGGACTCATTTCAAAAACCAGACCCGCTGGTGTGACACTCTTGTAATTCAGGGTGATTGGGCAGTTGCTTGAGACTGCTGATTTAAAGTTAAAATCTGACTGAATGTGTACATAATTTAGTTTCAGGTTGGTTGCTGTGTTAAGTTTAATTTAGCAGCACTGTGACTGGCCGGGTGTCCTAACCTTGACCCTTCTTTGGCAGCTCCAGATCCTGTTTGCTGGGGAAGCCACCCACCGTGCCTTCTACTCCACCACGCATGGGGCCCTGCTGTCCGGCTGGCGCGAGGCTGAGCGCCTCATCCATGAGCAGCCACCGCCCTTGCCCTGAGCCCTGCGCCCTGGACCCGGCGCTCCTCAGCCCGTGGTCCCGGCGGGCTGGACGCACGAACCTTTGTCTGTCAGATCATGTTCAGACTGATGGGGACTTGGGGACATGAGGGTCGAGCCTCCGGCCTTGGTGGCCGGGCCAGGCCGGAGCCTGAGCTGTGCGTCCTCGCGGAGCGGGGGCCGCCACTGTCACCACGGTAAAGCGCGTGAAAGGCCACTTGCGTGGGTCATTTTTGCTCCGTCACAGGCCCCAACCCTGGCCTGGGGCCTTCAGGTTTGCGCTCACCCTGGAAGCGGTGGGCTTGCCCTTAGCCGGGCACCCCAAGGCACTGGAGGCCGCCGCCACCCCCGTGCTCGCTGCCAGGAGCCTTGGGGGGCTCTTGCAGGAAAAAGGGTGCGGGGCACGTGGCTTCCCGGAGCCCCTAACAAGTGGGGAGGAGGAGATGGGGTGCACGGAGGGGGTGCACGGGCTGACTGGGGGCCAGACGTCTGCAGGAAGCGACACACACGGGGAGGCGCCAGGAGTGGGGGGAGCGCGCGGGTGTGTGTGTGCCCACGGGCGGGAGCAGCCCCGGGAGGAGGGAGGGAGGGAGGGAGGGCAGGGCAGCTCGAGGCTCCGTGTACACAGTTGTCGCTGGCCTCGGCGCGCCCTGAGGCAGCCCCCCTCCTCCTGCGTCCCAGCGGGTTGGGCTGGGGCCGCCGCGCACTCTCTCCTTCTCAGCCGTCAGGTGACCCCTGAATGTCCCCTGCCCGCCCCCCAGCGTCTCCCTGTGGCGGTTAATGGGTCTGGGGCTGCTTGTGTGGGTAGAATGGCCGCGGGGCGGCCACCCAGGGGCGGGGAGGGAACTAGCGTCCAACAGGGCGGCTCAGGCGTGCGAGCCCAGGGCGAGATGAGAGCCCAGGCGCCCAGAAGTTCAAGGTCTTTGTTGTGCATCGGGAAAGTGCACATTTTGGGTTTCTCCAGGCCACCCCTTGGGAGGCGTTTCTGTGTCCTAAGGGACCGGGTTGCACACACACCCAGGCCCGGGTGGGAGTGCGGGTGGGTGGTCCGTGTCCAGAGACCCTGAGCAGCCCCCGCCCGGCCCGGAGCCACCGTGTCTTCGGGTGGAGAAACCACAGAAGTGACGCTTCCATGCCGAGAAAGAGCCTGAGCACGTGTGCGGTGGTAGCCGGGACCCACCCGCAGCCGTCCGGACGCGGGCTGGAGAAGGCAGGCTCGCTGCGCTCGGCACGCGGGCCGCGAGTGGAGAGGGTTCCCTGGGTGCATCGCAGTAACCACAGGGCGCTGGTAACGAACGTGGAAGCACTACGTTTATAAAGAAAATGTACAAGCTTGAAAGTTTCTAACCGCCTTTGGAGAAGAACCAAACACTGACAGCGACTGCAAAGTTTCACGTCCGCCAGGATGAGTCCAAGGAGGAAAGAGGATTTTTAATGTAATGAACCTCAACAAGTCTATGAATCACTTTAATAACTAAATAACCCACCAGGACACCTAAGCAGTTCCAGGCTAGTTATGAGCCGGGGTCCCGCCCCCGCCCCCGCCCCCGCCCCCGCCCCTACGCCGCCCGGCGCTGCCCCGCCCCCTCGCCGCGTTGTGCGCACGCGCAGCGCGGCGCGGCCCCTGGGCTCGGCTGGGACGTCGGCGGGGACCGGCGGCCGCTTCCGGGCACCGCGGCGCCATGAGGCTGTTCCCCCGCGCGCTGGGCTGCGCGGCCCGGGCCGCCTGGCGGGAGAGCTTCCCCCTGGCGGGTCGCGACGTGGCCCGCTGGTTCCCGGGGCACATGGCCAAGGGTGAGGCGCTCTTCTGGGGCCCGCGTGGCGCCCGCGGCCCGGCAGGGTCCTCCAGTGAGGCGGAGCCTCCGCGCACGTGGCCGGTCGGCGCCGCCTCCTCCGCGCGGGGCCCCGCGGCGAGCGGCCGGCGGAACCGGGCCTGCCCCTATTGCCCTCGCGGAGGCCGCTGCCCGTGTTCCCACATCGGCTGGAGCGCGCGCTCGCTCGGCCGGCCGCGGGGAGCCTCGCGCGGCGGCCCAGGTGTCGCCATCGCAGACGTTTTTCTCCCGCCTGCGCTCTCCGGGAGTGTCACCATGTTGACCCCTGACGCCCAGGAGGCGCCTGGCCCGGCCCCGACCGCCCTGCGCGCCCCGCCGGCGGCCGAGTCGCAGGCAGTAGGCAGACGCCCCGCCAGCCTCCCGCTAAATGCCGGTGTGGCTGCTGCTGAGGGGCTGCCCGGGGCTGGCGTGGGAGGACAGCAGTGGGGTGCTTGGGGGGTTCGGGTGAGTGCCGGCCGAGGCGAGGCGGGAGCACGGGGTGAGAAAGTGTGCGCAGGTCTCCGGGCGCGCCGTCGGCCTCGCTGGCCCAGAGCCCGGTGCGGCCGCGCGGTTCTGCTCACAGCCGGCGCCACGACCCACGGGGTCAGATAGTCCACCTGAAGCCACCTCAGTGTCAAGTGATGGGGATGGGACCAGCTCCTGCCTGTTTTCACCTGTGTCCAGCTGCCGCCTCTGGCAGGGGCCTGCGCTTCCCCTTGCCGCCCTCCCCGGTGCAGAGCCTGAGGGGAGGCGCTCGGCTTGCTGCGCTTTGCTCGGGGGTTCTTTCAGGTTGTTGATGGTGGTTTGGTGGTTCAATTTAAAACACATCTTCCACCGCTCCTAAGAGGTCACGGGCCTGTACCCTTGCGCCCTTCTGTTTTCCAGGGCTGAAGAAGATGCAGAGCAGCCTGAAGCTGGTGGACTGCATTGTTGAGGTCCATGACGCCCGGATATCCTTTCGTGATGCGCGGGAGGCGCCTCTTGCTGCAGCAGGCATTGCGGAGGGCGGATGCGTTCCTGGGGAAGCATCCACCTGCTGTGTCTGGGCCCACCCACCTGGCATCGCTTTTGGCCTTTAAAGCAGGGTTCTCAACCCTAGTGGCACATTAGAATTACCTGGGAGGCGTTCCAAAATACCTTGTGCTGGGGGCCCATTCCAGAATTAAATCCAAATCCCAGGTGTGGGGTCCAGGCATCACATAGTTTTTGAAGCTCCGTGTTGATGCACACAGCGTCATTTGTGGAGGGCTGCCTGCACAGCATGCTCAGCCCCCTGCGTCTAGTCCGACAATGGAACCGTCGAGGTAGGATACAGCGCATCAGTTAAGATGTCCCACGACCAGGTCTTTCCTCGTGTGCTTGGTGAATGATCTGGTGGGATGTAACGATCTGTTCATGATGGTTACGCTTTTCAGACCCTGTGTATTACATTTGGGAAATGCTTAGTTTCTCCTTCTGAATGAAGGTGTTGATCTGTGCGTTGTTACTGACATGCCTGGGAAGCTCCAGTAGAGTTTGTGAAAACAATGCAGCAGAACTAACCCTTCAGACAGCACCAGCCTAGAGTCAGACAAGCAGCGTTTGTGGCTGTGGGGTCCACTGTCCGGTCTCTGGAAATAGTAGTGGAGGTTTAGGAACCGCTTTCACTGTGAAAGCTTGTTGGGAAGCACTGAGTATCTTTGCTGTGGACTGAATTTATACGTTATGATGTGTCATGCTGGCAAAAAATGTTTACTGGCCATTATGTATCTGGTTACTAAAACCTAACTAAGTCTGTAGTAATGACTCAGTACACTGCGATGAGAGGGCACCTGGACAGCCTACCTCGTCTGGGGTGGGGGGAGGAATCCCTGATGGTGGACACTTGCCTTAACATCAAGGAGAGGGAGTCTGGAGGCTTTTGGTGCTCTGGAATAGTGGGATTGGTTACTCTCTGAGGGAAGAGTGCATTTTATGCAAAGCCCTGTTGTCATGGGGTGTGGGATACACTGTCTTGCGGGGTGCCTAGAGGAGGAGCTGGAGACGTGGAGGATTCACAGTTGGCCCCATTAGGAGCTGAAAATGGTGGTGTAGCAGCAATATGCTAGGGACTCAGAAGGGAAGGGTGAGAAGCCCGTGCTGGGCCCTTAGCCAAGTCCCG
>PVIY010057008.1:0-13073 GCA_004026745.1 Myrmecophaga tridactyla
CTAAGCAGCTCAGCATTCCTCATCTCAGCACTCGCAGCTCAGCCCAGGCCTTTGGAGATGCAGAAAGAAGTCACCCCAGGGAAAGTTACTGAAACCCAGGGTCCTGGAGAGAAGGCCGGCAGAGACCATCCTGTGCCTTCCCACGTAAGAAAGAAACTCAGTGGAAAGTTAGCTGTCTTTCCTCTGAAGAACTAACAAAATAAATCCCCTTTTATTAAAAGCCAATCCGTTTCTGGTGTGTTGCATTCCAGCAGCTAGCAAACTAGAACACCTGGGTATGGAGGTAAATTCCTGCAGCCTTTGTGCACTGGTGACCACCTTCAAGTGTTAGGGAGTGGGAGGTGGTGTTAGGAAGGGTGGGGCAAGGCTGTACTTGCACAGGAGAGATGTATTGGGCTAGGGCAGGCAGGCATGCACTTCTGGTGAGGGTGCTTGGAGTGCAGGGAGGGGTGGTGGGTGATGGGGTTTAGGTGCTTGGGGTGTGAGATGAGTCATGGGTCATGAGGTTGTGCTGGTAGGGTAGTGCATTGAAGAAATGTGGATTAGCCTACTTTCTAGTCCCCATCTCCTTGTCTGTGCATTCCTGAGGGCTCCGTGCTTCCATTCGGAATGAGGTGTGTTAGGCTGTTTGTACCAGCTGGACAGTCTCCAGTTCTCTGCATCTCAGTTCTTCAGCTTTTGTAACCAGGGCTTCCCTATATGGTGTAGGAAACCTTCCCAGCCAGGTTACTTACATCCTGGAGTTGCCATCTCAATCGACTTCCTCTCCCTTTTCCAGTTGTTCCAGGGGGGAACTTGACCTATCATAGTCCACCATCTTCCTGGAACTTCCACTTTTTCAACTTTTTAAACAGTTCCTATATGGGATACTGCTGACTTTCAAAGCTTCAGAGCTCTAACTCTGAGTCTCAGGTGATGCATAAATACCCAAAGTTTCTGGGAATGACCAGGTTATAGACAAGCGGCTCAATATCTCAGGATTTAGAAGTAATAGTTACACTTCCTGAATATATGTGACTGCTGTAAGAGCTTACAATCTAGGATCCTTTACAATAGGCTCCAAACATGATAACCCAGGTTGTCAGCTTCAGTTCACTGAGTTTTTATATTATAGTTAGTTCATATGATTGGGATACAATAATATTTGTCTTTTTGTTCCTGACATTTTATTCAACATACAGTTCTTGAGGTTCATACACCTAGTTACATGTCTCACAACTTCATTCTTTCTTGCAGCTGCTCAGTAGTCCATTGTATATATACACCATAGTTCTCCCTTCTGTTTCTCAGTTGTTGTACCCTTAAACCACCTCCATCCATTGTGGATAGCCAACATTGGCACCATAAACACCAGTGTGCAAATGTCCACTCATGTCCCCACATGCAGTTCCTTAGGTATATACTGAGCAATATGTTTCAGGATCATATGACAATGCCACACCTAGCCTCCTGTGGAACCACTGTGTTGCCCTCCAAGGGGCTGCACCTGTCAGCTTCCCTACTAATGGTGAATAGGTACATCTATTTCTCTGCATTTTCTCTAGCACTTGTTTCTTTCTGTTCAGTTTTTCCCATTTATTTATTTATTTATTAAACTTAACCACATACAAACACAAACATTCTAAACATATGATCTTTCCATTCTACATATATAATCAGTAATTCACATCATCACATAGTTGTATATTCATCATCATGATCATTTCTTAGAACATTTTCATCAATTCAGAAAAAGAAATAAAAATAAAACAGAAAAAAAATTCATGCAAACCATATCCCTTACCTCTCCCTTTCATTGATCACTAGCATTTCAATCTACTAAATTTATTTTAACATTTGTTCCCCTATTATTTATTTACTTTTAATCCATATGTTTTACTCATTTGTCAATAAGGTAGATAAAAGGAGCATCAGACGCAAGGCTTTCACAATCACACAGTCACATTGTGAAAGTTATATCATTATACAATCATCTTCAAGAAACATGGCTACTGGAACACATCTCTACATTTTCAGGCAGCTCCCTCCAGTCTCTCCATTACAGCTTAACTAAGAAGGTGATATCTATATAATACAAAAGAATAACCTCCAAGATACCTTCTCAACTCTGTTTGGAATCTCTCAGCCATTGACACTTTATTTTGTCTCATTTCACTCTTCCCCCTTTTGGTCAAGAAGGTTTTCTCAATCCCTTGATGCTAAGTCTCAGCTCAGTCTAGGATTTCTGTCCATGTTGCCAGGAAGGTTTTCACCCCTGGGAGTCATGTACCATGCAGAGAGGGGAAGGGCAGTGATTTTGATTGTCGTGTTAGCTGAGAGAGAGAGAGGCCACATCTGAGCAACAAAAGAGGTTCTCGGGGGGGTGACTTTTAGGCCTAATTTTAAGTAGGCTTAGCCTATCCTTCACAGGGTTAAGTTTCATATGAACAAACCCTTAGGTTGAGGGCTCTACCTATTGCTTTGACTGTCCCAACTGCTTGTGAGAATATAAAGAATTCTCCACTTAGGGAAATTGAGTTTTTCCCCCTTTCTTGCCATGCTCCAAGGGGGCTTTGCAAATACATTTATTCACTATTCAAATCAGTATGAGATTTATTGGGGCACCACTCTGGACAAACGTACAAAATCTCATGCCCTATTCAAGGTTCCATGTACTCATGGTGTTCAGTTAAGCTGTCCACATGAGTTATATTAGGAAATGCACTAGTCAAAATATAAATTTTGTACCAAATAAACATTTTTTTGCTTTAGTATCACACATAAGTTAAAGTTTTAAAATATTAATTGCCATCTATTTTCAACACCCTGCAGTATTGACATTCCTTTGTTCTTCCTCATGCAAAAACATTTTTTAATTTGTACATTTGGTCACTATCATTATATACTCTAGGCATTCCTAGATATACCATCTCAGTCTTCCTCATATATCTTTCCTTCTGATTTCACTTATGCCCCCAGGCCTCCTCCCTCTATCAGTCTCACATTCAGCTTCATTCATTGTTCTAACATTATTGTGTTACAGTTAGGTAGTACTGTGCTATCCATTTCTAAATTTTTACAATCAGTCCTATTGCACAGTCTGTATCCCTTCAGCTCTGTTCTAGATTGCTAGCCACCAGAATGCAATATAACAGAAGCAAAATGGCTTTTAAAAGGGGGAATTTAATAATTTACTAGTTTACAGTTCTAAGGTTGAGAAAATGTCCCAATTAAAGCAAGGCTATAGAAAAGTCCAATTTAAGGCATCCAGGGAAAGATACCTTGGTTCAAGAAGGCCGATGACAATCAACATTTCGCTCTCAGCTGGAAGGGCACATGGTGAACATGGTGGTGTCTGCTGGCTTTCTCGTGGCTCTACCAAGAAGGGACTCTCTCCAAAATGTTTTCTCTTTTAAAGGATTCCAGTAAGCAACTCCAACTTCAGTGGGAAGAGACACACCTCCACGGAAATCATCTAATCAAAAGTTACTACCCAAAATTGGGTGGGTCACATCTTCATGGAAACAATCAAAATGCTCCCACCCAGCAATACTGAATGAGGATTAAAGGGCTTTTCTGGGGTCCACCACAGATTCAAACGGGCACATTCCACCTTTTGGACCCCCAAAAGATGTGCTCTTTCTAAATGCAAAATACATTCATTCCATAACAATATCAGAAAACCTTAAACCTTTTGATAGCAATGCAAATGAAGTACAAAATTAGAGACAGTATAAAATCTCACCAAATCAGTTACAGGCATGGTCTGTCCTAAGGCAAAGTTCTCTTCTGGCTCTGGACCCATAAAAACTCAAAACAAATTATTTGCTGCCAACCTACAAAGGAGGACTATTCATAGGATACATACACACATTTCCATAGGGAGGAAGGAACACAGGGGTCACTGGACCCATATAGTTTCTAAAACCTGCAGGGCAAAGTCTTGAGAGTCATTTATCTTTGGGACTTCTGAAAGAGGCAGTCCCACCCTTTCCAAAGGCCTACACAGAGGCCTGCCTCTCTCTGAATGCAATCTTGGGGGACACTGGGGAAACCACCTTTTTCTTGTCTCCACCCTCAGGGTGCAGGGGCAGAGAGCCCAGGTGCACCCATCAGGGCTGCACCTGGGCTCTCTGCCATCTTTAGGGTACACAACCCCTCCATATGGTGGAAGCCAGGCTCTCGCCAAACCCCAAGGAATGTGCTTCACCCTCTCCAAGGCCTGAAGTGGCATGACTCTTCCACTGCAACCAGGTGGAAGGCCCATTATCTGCCTTTGGGGCAAACTCACCCTCTCCATGGGCTTGGGTGGGTCCACTCTCCTGGCCTGAGGCTTCTTGACTTCAGACCTCAGCCTCCATGGTTTTGCCTCTGAAGTTATTTTTCCTCCAATGTGTCCCTTCTCTGAACCCCTCAGTCCAGACTGGCAGCAGCTCTGTTTATACAGGTTCCACAGCACTCCCATTACCTTTCTATACAGTAGCCTTGGATCATGCCCATAATATGTAAGGGGTTTCCACAATTTTTTCCTGGATAACTCCATGTTCAATCCTGGCTTTCTCTGAAATGGCTTACTGAGGATTTACATTTGGTTAAATCCTCACACAGAGTGCTATTCTCTGGGGTCTCCCTTTCTGGAGGCCTAGAATTTTCCAGGACATCAATTTCTGGTTTCTTTTTACTCAAGAGTTCAGTTTTCAGCTTATCTCTCTGCTGTCACATTTCACTATAAACTGTGAGGAGAAACCAGGCTGCCCTTTTGTCATTTAATTTGAAGATCTCTTCTACTAAATATCCAACTTCCTGGCTTTTAAAATCTGCCTTCCAACCAAAACCACTAGTCAACCTTGTAAGATTATCTGGCATTTTAAAACAAGAATCTCCTTCCTTCCAGTCTGTAATGACACATGTCTCATTTCTGTTTAGGGCTTTATCAGAAGTGTCTTTAGAGTCCACATTTCTAACAACTGTCTCTTCAAAGTATTCTAGGCCTTCTCTATCAAGCTTCTCACAACTCCTCCAGATTCTTCCCCTTATCCATTTCAAAAGCTGTTCCAACATGTATGGTATTTGCAAACTGCAGCATTACCCCACTCTCTGATACCAAAATCTGTTCTAGTTTGCTAGCTGACAGAATGCGACATACCAGAAACAAAATGGCTTTTAAAAAAGGAATTTAATAAGTTGCTAGTTTACAGTTCTAAGGCTGAGAAAATGTCTCAATTAAAACAATGCTGTAGAAATGTCCAATTTAAGGCAGCAGGGAAAGATACCTTGGTTCAAGAAGGCCATGATGTTCAATGTTTCTCTCAGCTGGAAGGGGACATGGTGACCATGGCGGTGACTGCTGGCTTTCTCATGGCTCTACCAAAAAGAGACTCTCTCCAAAAGCTTTCTTCCTTTAAAGGATTCTAGTAAGGAACTCCACCTTCAGTGGATGGAGACACATCTCCATGGAAATCATCTAATCAAAAGTTACCACCTACAATTGGGTGGGTCTCATCTTCATGGAAACAATCAAAATGCTCCCACCCAGCAATATTGAATGAGGATTAAAGGGCATGCCTTTTCTGGGGTCCACCAGAGAGTCAAACTGGCACAAGCTCCAATTACCCAGTATCTACCCTATTTCTATCTCCTGATGGTCTCTGTTACCAACTGAAATTCTCCAAGTTCATTCATTAATGTCAGTTCATATCAATGAGGCCAAACAGTGTTTTTCCTATTGTTTTTGGCTAATCTCACTCAGCATAATGTCCTTAAGGTCCATCCATGTTGTTACATGCTTCATGAGTTTATTCTGTCTTACAGCTGCATAGTACTCCATCGTATGTATATTCCACAGCTTGTTAAGCCATTTGTCTATTGATGGACATTTGGGTTGTTTCCATCTCTTGGCAATTGTAAATAATGCTGCTATAAACATTGGTGTGCAAATGTCCATTTGTGTGCTTGCCCTCATGTCCTCTGAGTAGATACCTAGCAATAGTATTGCCTGATCATATGGAAATTTTATACTTAGCTTCCTGAGGAACTGCCAAACTGTCTTCCACAGTAGTTGTACCATTTGTACCACTAACAGCAGATAAGTGTGCCTCTTTCTTCACATCCTCTCCAGCATTGTCATTTTCTGCTTTATTGATAATGGCCATTCTGGTGGGTGTGAGATGATATCTCATTGTGGTTTTGATTTGCATTTCCCTAATAGCCAGGGAAGTTAAGCATCTTTTCATATGCCTTTCGGCCATTTGTATTTCCTCTTCTGAGAAGTGTCTGCTCATGTCTTTTGTCCATTTTGTAATTGGGCTGTCTATATTTTTGTTGTTGAGTTGAACAATCTCTTTATATATCCTGGATACTAGATCTTTATCTCATGTATCATTTCCAAATATTGTCTCCCATTGTGTAGGCTGTCTTTTCATTTTCTAGATGAAGCTCTTTGATGCACAAAAGTGTTTAATTTTGAGGAGTTCCCATTCTTTCTTTCTTCAATGCTCATGCTTTGGGTGTAAGGTCTAGGAAACTGCCTCCTATTATAAGATTTATAAGATATTTCCCTACATTTTCTTCTAACAGTTTTATGGTCTTAGATCTAATGTTTAATCTTTGATCCATTTTGAGTTAATTTTTGTATAGGGTGTGAGATATGGGTCCTCTTTCATTCTTTTGCATGTGGATATCCAGTTCTAGGCACCATCTATTGAAGAGACTGTTCTGTCCCAGGTGAGTTGGCTTGACTGCCTTATCAAAGATCAAATGTCCATAGATGAGAGGGTCTATATCTGAATACTCTATTCAATTCCATTGGTCAATATATCTATCTTTATGCCAGTACCATGCTGTTTTGACCACTGTGGCTTCATAATATGCCTTAAAGTCAGGTAGCATGAGGCCTCCAACTTCATTTTTCTTTCTCAGGATATTTTTAGCTATTTGCGGCACTCTGCCCCTCCAGATAAATTTTGTTATTGGATTTTCTATTCCTGAAAAGTAAGTTTTTGAGATTTTAATTGGTATTGCATTGAATCTGTAAATCAATTTAGGTAGAATTGACATCTTGACTATATTTAGTCTTCCAACCCAGGAAACACGGTATGCCCTTCCATTTATTTAAGTCTTCTGTGATTTCTTTTGACAATTTCTTGCAGTTTTCTTTGTATAGGTCTTTTGTATCTTTACTTAAATTTCTAAATATTTTATTCTTTTGGTTGCAATTGTAAATGGAATTTTCTTCTTGATTTCCCCCTCAGGCTGTTCATTACTAGTGTATAGAAACACTACAGACTTTTGTGTGTTGCTCTTGTAACCTGCCACTTTACTGTACTCATTTATTAGCTCTAGTAGCTTTACTGTGGATTTTTAGGGGTTTTCAATGTGAAGTATCATATCCACAAACAGTGAGAGTTTTACTTCTTCCTTTCCAATTTTGATGCCTTGCATTTCTTTTTCTTGTCTAATTTCTCTGGCTAGAACTTCCAACACAATGTTAAATAACAATGGTGATAGTGGACATCCCTGTCTTGTTCTTGATCTTAGGTAGAAAGTTTTCAGTTTTTCCCCTTTGAGGATGATGTTAGTTGTGGGTTTTTCATATATTTCCTTTATCATGTTGAGGAAGTTCCCTTCTATTCCTATCCTTTGAAGTGTTTTCAAAAAGAAAGGATGTTGAATTTTGTGAAATATCTTTTCTGCATCAATCGAGATAATCATGTGGTTTTTCTGCTTTGATTCATTGATATAGTGTATTACATTAATTGATTTTCTTATGTTGAACCATCCTTGCATACCTGGGATGAATCCTACTTGGTCATGGTGTATAATTCTTTTCATGTTGCTGCTAGATTCGCTTTGCAAGAATTTTGTTGGGGATTCTTGCATCTATATTCATTAGAGAGACTGGTCTGTAATTTTCTTTTCTTGTAATATCTTTGTCTGGCTTTCATATGAGGGTGATTTTGGCTTCATAGAATGAGTTAGGTAGTCTTCCCTCTTCTTCAACTTTTTTTGAAGAGTTTGAGCAGGATTGGCACTAATTCTTACTTGAATATTTGGTAGAATTCACATTGGAAGCCATCTGGTTCTGAACTTTTCATTTTGGGGAGCTTCTTAATGATTGATTCAATTTCTTTACTTGTGATTGGTTTGTTGAGGTTGTCTATTTCTTCTTGAGTCAATGTTGGTTGTTCACACCTTTCTAGGAAGTTGTCTGTTTCAACTACATTGTCGAGTTTATTAGCATAAAGCTGTTCATAGTATCCTTTCCTTAACTCCTTTATTTCTGCAGGGTCACTGGTTATGTCTCCTCTTCCATTTCTGATTTTATTTATTTGCATCCTCTCTCTTCTTCTTTTTGTCACCCTTGCTACAGGTCCATCAATCTTATTGATTTTCTCATAGAACCAACTTCTGGTTTTGTTCATATTCTTGATTGTTTACATGTTCTCAATTTCATTATTTCTGCTCTAATCTTCATTATTTCTTTCTTTTCCCTTGCTTTGGGGTTAGTTTGCTGTTCTTTCTCTAGTTGTTCCAAGTGGATAGTTAATTACTCAATTTTTGCTCTTCTTTTTTGATATAGGCATTTTAGGGCAAAAATTTCCCTCTTAGCACTGCCTTTGCTGCATCCCATAAATTTTGATATGTTGTGTTTTCATTTTCATTTGCCTTAAGATATTTACTGATTTCTCTTGTAATTTCTTCCTTGACCCACTGGTTATTTAAGGGTGTGTTATTGAGCCTCCATATATTTGTGAATTTTCTGGCACTCTGCCTATTATTGATTTCCAACTTCATTCCTTTATGATGTGAGAAAGTGTTTTGTATGCTTTCAATCTTTTAAAATTTATTGAGACTTAACTTTGTGACCGAGTGTCTATCCTTGAGAATGATCCTTGAGCACTGAAGAAAAAGGTGTATCCTGCTGTTGTGGGGTGTAATGTTTTATAAATGTCTGTTAATCTAGTTCATTTAGTGTATTATTCAAATATTCTGTTTCTTTATTGATCCTCTGTCTAGATGTTCTGTCCACTGATGAGAGTGGGGAATTGAAGTCTCCAACTATTATGGTAGATGTGTCTATTTCTCTTTTCAGTGTTGCCTCATGTATTTTGGAGCATTCTGGTTTGGTGCATAAATATTTATGATGTTATATCTTCTTGTTGAATTGTTCCTTTTATTAATACATAGTGTCCTTCTTTGTCTCTTTTAACTGTTTTACATTTGAAGTCTAATTTTTTTGATATTAGTATAGCTACTCCTGCTCTTTTCTGATCGTTATTTGCATGGAATATCTTTTCCCAACCATTCACTTTCAACCTATGTTTGGGTCTAAGATGTGTTTCCTGCTGACAGCATATAGATGGGTCCTGTTTAAAAAAAATGGATAAAAATCCATTCTGCCAGTCTATGTCTTTTGACTGGGGAGTTTAATCCATTAACATTTAGTGTTATTACTGTATGGGTAGTACTTCTTCTACCATTTTGCCTTTTGGATTTTATATGCCATATCTAATTTTTCTTCTTTTTACCTTTACTGATATTTTTCATTTCTACACTCTTCTCCAAAGTCCTCCCTTTAGTATTTCTTGTAGAGCCAGTCTCTAGGTCACAAATTTTCTCAGTGATTATTTGCCTGAAAATGTTTTAATTTCTCCCTCAGTTTCTGAAGGACAATTTTGCTGAATATAGAATTCTTTGTTGGCAGTTTTTCTCTTTTAGTAATTTAAATATGTCATCCCACTGTCTTCTCACCTCCATGGTTTCTGCTGAGAAATCTATGCATAGCCTTATTGGGCTTCCCTTGTATGTGATGGATTGCTTTTCTCTTGCTGCTTTCAAGATTCTCTTTTTCCCTCTGACATCTGATATTCTGATTAGTAAGTGTCTTGGAGTATGTCTATTTGAATCTATTTTGTTTGGGGTACGCTGCACTTCTTGGATCTGTAATTTTAAGTCGTTCATAAGAGTTGTGAAATTTTCAGTAATGATCTCCTCCATTAGTTTTTCTTCTCCTTTTCCCTTCTCTTCTCCTTCTGGGACACCCACAACACATATATTTGTATGCTTCATGTTGTCATTCAATTCCCTGAGTCCCTGCTCATATTTTTTCCATTCTTTTTCCTATATTTTCTTTCGCTTGTCGGATTTCAGATGTCCCATCCTCCAGTCCCCTAATCCTATCTTCTGCCTCTTGAATGACATTGTAGGTTTCCATTGTTTGTTTTCATTTTTTTGATGAGATTTTCTATGTCTGTTCGAACATTCTGAATTAATTGCTTCAACTCCTGTATCTCATTTGAATTATTGATTTGCTCCTTTGAGTGGGTCATATCTTTGATTTTCCTAATATGATTCATTTTTTTTTTTGCTGGTGTCTAGTCATTTAATTACCTCAATTAGTTTATTCTGGAGATTGCTTTCACTTTTTTTTACCTAGGATTTTTTGCTGTATGACTTTGTTGTCTATCTGCTCTTTGACATTCAGTTCAACTTATTCTAGACCTCTAGCTTAGGTTTTGTTTAACAGATCAGAATTTTTCAGTTCTTGTTTTCTTGTTTCTTGTCCTGCCTGTATGGTGCTTTCCCACCCCACCCCTTAGGAGGGTCTGCTTAGGTATTATAGACCCCAGTCCAATTTCCCCAGACTAAACTGGCCTCCTGTCAGGAGGAAAGAGTCACCTGCATCAGTTTTCCCTGAGGGTGAGACCCAGCAGATTGAAAGGATTTTGTATGAACCCTCTGGATTCTGCATTTTTCTTATCCTGCTCAGTATGTGGCACTTTTCTGCCTGTGGGTCCCACCAGCATAGTGTGATGCAGAACCTTTAACTTCAGCAGACTCTCCCTGAGAGTTGAGACAGAGGAGAGGTTTTGGGCTCACTTTAATCACTTCACTTTTCCAGACCCTGGAGTCTCAATTCCTTGAGGGAGGGATTCCACCTGAGCTGGGCCCCACCCCTCTCTTTGGGAAGGCCCAGGCTCCAGATAAACACTCAAACAAGCTTAATTTCGCCTATGCCTGGGGCAATTGGAACCTGAGGAGCCTTGCAGCTGTATCCAAAGAGGAGTCAAGCCATAAAAACACAGCCACAAAAAAGAAAAAGAAAAATCCTATTCAGAGCAGGACCTCCTTTCCTTGGGTTTGCCAATGAAGCACTTAAGTTGGTAAGTTGCTTTTTGTATCTTCAGGTCCTATGTGCTCCCTCCTTTCCTTCAGGCCCCAGACCCTTTCAAGTATTATGTGCTATCTGATCCAAAAAACCTCTGTTTTTTTCCTTTTTTCTTTTTCTGTCAGCTCTACCCCCTCTGTGCTGGGGCAAAATCCAACAACCTCAGTTTTCACTTGAGGTTCAGTTGAGCTGGGTACCTATTTTTAGTAGTCAGAATTTGTTGATTATTTCCAAAATTGGAGCATGATTGCACTCAGCCCCTGCTGCTGGTAAAGTCTCTTTCCTAACCCCTCTGGGAAGCAGCCTGTGGCCACTGCAGCTTGGGGAACTGATGGTTCTGGTTGGATTTGCAGCTAGTCCAGCTTGTCCAGACTGGGGTACCCTATATGTCCAGTCATTGACGTGTCCCCAGCAGTTGTTCTGTACTGTTCCTGGCTATTTACTAAGTGCTCTGGTGGACGAACTAAATCCCACACCTCACTAAGCCACCATCTTGGCCCCATTCTCTTTTTGTTCATTTTTAAACAGTTTTATTCACAAATCATACAATCCAACCTAAAGGTATAGATATGCCATAGCCACCATAATCTATATGAAGACATTTCCTTTTCTTCCACAAAGAATCCATACCCTGCCCCCATGCCCCCTGCTGTTGACATTTAGTTTTGGCATAATGCCTTTGTTACATTCAGTGGAAGCATATTACAATGTTACTATTGACTATAGATCCTAGTCTTTATTGGTTGTACTTTTTTCTGTATATCATCTATTTTCAGCACCCTGCAATATTGACATTCATTTGTTCTGCCTCTTGCAAAGACTTTTTTATTCATACATTTAATCACAATCATTGAACAGTCTAGGCATTTCTCAATTATACCATCTCAGTCTTTATCCTCTATGTTTCCTTCTGGTTTCATATGTGAGGCACAGATTTTGAGGAGTTTCTATTATCTATTTTTGTCATTTGCTCTTTTGTGTGTTCAAAATCATTGTCCTATCCTCTAGTTTGCTTACTAGTTCTTCTGCCTCTTCAAAACTGCTATTGTGTGTCTCTAGTATATTTTTGCAAATGCTTTGTTTTTTACATGGCCAGCCACCAGGAATCGAACCTGGGTCTCTGGCATGGAAGACAAGAACTCCGCCACTGAGACACCATTGCCCATCCTTCTAGCATATTTTTTTATTTGGTATGCAGCATCTTTAATCTCTGTGACATCTGATATTTTTCTATTTATTCTTTCAAATTTCTCTTAATGCTCTTCTAGTCTCTTCTTTATCTCCTTTCTGTCATTAGCCAACCCATTCATTTTATTTAGTAGTGTTATATGAGCATCTTTGATTAGTTGTTCCAAAGTCTGTGTCTCCTCCTGTGTTTAATTTGGTCATTAGGTTAGGCTATACATATCTGCAACTTGATATGCTTACTGATCTTCTGTTGCCTTCGAGGCATGTAAATATCTTGATAGAGTTACCTTGGAAGTTGATTTCCTTCAGTAGTCTAAAGCTTTGTATTTGCAGGATGCATGTGCAGCAGGATGCAGGGTGTGGGGCAGGGCACAACAGTGCAGTCGTGGGTTGTGTCGCAAGTATAGGCATGGGTTAGGGATGATACACTGGTGCCTGTGAGCATGGGGTTGTGGAGGTGTGGTGCAGGGGCCCATGTGGGTGAGGTGCACCTCAGGCAGACTTTGGGGAGCAGGATAAGGGTGCAGCAGGAAGCAGATCAGGGGACTAGGCAGATGCACAGGGGTTGGTACACAGGCTGGACGTGGATGGGTGTATGGAGTGTGGGGATTGTGGATATTAGGGTGTGGGGTACAAGGCACAGAGGCCGGGGCACAGGGAGGGCGGGGTATGGGCATGTCCTTGTACAGGGAGAGGAGTTCAGGGGGGCCAGGATGCAGATATGCTAGTGTGCAGGGTC
>PVIY010057009.1:0-13083 GCA_004026745.1 Myrmecophaga tridactyla
CAGCAAAAATAAAAATTCTTGGTATTCAACTTAAAAAATAGTTTAGTAATCAATGGACATAAGAGCTTTAGGCAAGCTTACCATTTAATTTTTAATAAAATGAAGTGTTTTTTTACAAACTCATTAGTAAGGCTATGAAATGAGTTTTCACTACTTTTAATTAATCATCGATTCCATTTAAGAAATATTTGATTTAGAAAAGGATAGTTTATTTGCTTAAATTTTGTTATTAGAGGGCTAATCTAGCCTAGTTTTCTGGCATTATGCTTCCAAGGTTAGGAAGATGTGGATAAGTCCCTTCAGGCCTGCTTGACTTCCCAAGAACAGAGAATTAATTAACAAAATACAAGAAAATAGAATGGATTTGGTAAATTAGAAGGGTGGCATAGCTAGTTAATCTGCATGTAAACTACAGAGCCTTGTTGATAGTGAGAGGAGTTCAATGAAGCCACACCCATATGGATTCAGCTAGTGTTCTAGTATGCTGGCTGCCAAAATGCTATATGCCAGAATCAGAATGGCTTTCGAAAAGGGGAATTTAAGTAGTTGCTAGTTTACAGTTCTAAGGCCAAGAAAATGTCCCAATTAAAGTGAGTCTATAGAAATGTCCAATCAAAGGCATCCAGGAAAAGACACCTTGGTTCAAGAAGGTGATGAAGTTCAGGGTTTCTTCTCTCAAGTGAGAAGGCATGTGGTGAACACAGTCAGGGCTTCTGTCTTGGCTGGAAGGGCATACGTGGAACACAGCATCATCTGCTAGCTTTCTCTCCTAACTTCCTGTCAAGAAGCTCCCCAGGGGATGTTTTCCTTCTTCATCTCCAAAGGTTGCTGGCTGGTTCTCTCTGCTTCTCATGGCTGTGCCATTCTTCTTTGCTTTTTTTGAATCTCTCTCATTCTCCAGAATGTTTCCTCTTTTATAGGACTCCAGAAACTAATCAAGACCCACCCAAATGAGTGGAGACATGCCTCCATATAATCCAGTTTAACAACCACTCTTGATTAAATCACATCTCCAGGGAGAGGATCTAATTACACTTTCAAACATGCAATGCTGAAAATTGATTAGAAGAAGTGGCTGCCTTTACAAAATGGGATATGATTAAAACATGGCTTTTTTTAGGGTACATACATCCTTTCAAACCAACACAGCTAGGTGGCTCATGCTTGGAACAGACTTACTCTCATCTGGGCTTGTTCATGTATTTGCAGCCAACTTGGTGGGTGGAGGAGAGCTGGGGCAGGGTGGCTTAGGATAGCCTTGTCTGGGATGGCTGGCATGGCTAAAACTTCTTGCCATATGGCCTCCCATCTTTGATCAGATTAGCCTAGGAGTCTCCATGTGGCCATGAAAAGTCTTTAAGAGCACCATGAGAGCAAGCCCAGTGGAAAAGTACTGGGGAATCCTAGTGCACACATACTGGAAAAAGTCCCAGTGCACAAATGGTTGAGCAAGCTTCAATGGACAAGTAATTTTCAGGTCTCTGCTTAGGTTCCATATTAGTTAGCATTCACCTGAGAAAAAGAATCAACAAGATAGATGTAGTATGTAAATGTGTGTGTATGTGTGTGTGTATGAGAGAGAGAGAAAGAGGGAAAGAGATACAGAGAGAAGAGAGGCTGGCAGACTGGAAATTCTTGTAAGTGTTGAAGACTTGAGGCAAAATGGCAGAATTCTTTCTAACCCCTGAAACCCTCAGTTTTTGCCATTAAGACCTCCAAGTGATTGGATGGCATCTAACCACATGAGAAAGAGTAATCTTCTTAACTTAAGGTCAGTTGATTTTTGATGCTAAGCCTATTTATGAAATTCCTTCACATCAGGACAGAAATATACAACATATCTTATGGAGTAGCACTGTTTTCTAAGTGAGTCTCAAACCCTCACTTAACTGTCTAATTAAACCCCTGACTCCCTGTTTTCATTGCCAGCATAATAGCTACAAAAAGAAGGCTAATAATATATAGTTTTGAAAGCATCTTATTGTATTGGGTTTGCAATTTTTAAGAATCTAAGGAAATCAACAACTATATGCAAAACTCTGCTTATTTAAGAATTAATTAGAATTTTTGAGTCTTCCTATATAGATTACCAGCTCTTTCTTTTTATTCCCTATTCTAGGGAATATTCCTTATTCCTAGTCAATAAGTGTAACATAATGCAGCAAATGAGCATTGAATTGAGTACTAGAATGAAATAAACAGCTCATACATTTATTTTTGAACTGAAAAATGCACTTTTGTAACTCACAGAAGAGTCACAATGTTTTTTAAAAAGACAAATTTTATGCATCATATAATTTAAATACAGAGATCTTTCTCTCTCTATCTATCATTCATCTATTTATCTGTCCATCTACACATCTGGGCTGGTTTGAAAATGCTATGCCACCAAGAAAAGCCATGTCCTTTTAATCCTGATCCCTTCTTGTAGGATGAAACCTCTGGATTAGATTGTTTCCATGAAGATGTAACCCACTCAATTTTGGGTGCAACCTTTTGATTAGATTGTTTCCATGGAGATGTGACACACCCAACTCTGACTGTGACCTTTTGATCAGATGGAGCGATGACTCCACCATTCAAGGTGGGTGTTAATTAGTTTGCTAGATTCTTTAAGAGAGTTTATGAAGAAGGAAAGAGCTGATAACAGACATAGATATACATATTTGAAGTCACTTGAGTGCTGAAAGTGATGCTTGAATAGCCAATAGAGAGAAGCTGTGAGGTAGATGTTTGGAAATGCAGAAGCCCCAGGTGATGCCAGGAGCTGTGGCAGCCAACTGAAACTAGGCAGGAACCAGAGCCCAGCAGACATTGTCATGTGACTTGTGTGACCTGATAAGCAAGCCAGAACCTGGAGAGGGCCAAGGGAAACTAAGAGAAGAAATCCAGAGTTGCTCCAAAGAATCTAAGAGAAGACCAGCAGATGACAGCCACGTGCCTTCCCATATAACAGAGGACACCGTTGGACCTTCCTTTGGAGTCAAGCTATCTTACTGTTGTTGATGCCTTAATTTGGACATTTTTAAGGTCTTAGAAGTGTAAACCTGTAATTTTATAAATCCCTTTTATAAAAGCCATTCCAATTTTGGTATATTGGAATTTGGTAGATTTAGCAAACTAAAACAACATTCAAAACTCTTTAAAGTTAAAATGAGGGGTTTGTTTCAGTATGTAAAACAAAATCTAAATTAATCAAAATGAATGTCCTTACATACAGGTTATTAATACTGAGAAAATTCCTAGAACTTGACTAAAAGGTATACTAAGGGGCTGAAGCTGATTTTATCAAGTTCTTAGAGACAAATTGCTTAAAAATACCCTGCTGATCTCAAGAAAGCATGGATTCTTGAATAGCAAAAACTTAATAAAACACATCATGTCATTTTTCTAAGAATTCTAACAAGCTGAATGTATGGTGCATCTGAATGTCATTGTTTGGTTTAGATAGCAGGTTTTCCTAATCAATTTTACCAGGCATTCACCTTTGCTTTAAAATTAATTTTCAGTAAACAAATAAATAAGTGCAACTTAAAAAAAAAACACAGCAATAACACATTTTTCATAAAGAACGCATTACCTGATAATGAAGTTTCATGATTTTTTATTCATTGACTTACATCCTATGCCTTATTTTTTATTGAAATTAAGTGGCATTATAAAATGTTTTCCAAATACAAGACTGTTTGCTGAACTAATGAAGTAATTAGTTTGATTAAACTGATAATCAACTCTAGCAAACAAATTCTGTCAACACAGCCTACATATTAACATAGGGGATATTTATAATTTAAGTCAAATTGTGTCCAAATAAAATAATTTACTTAGATAGCTCCCTGGACCACCATGGAAATCTAAACAACTTTTCAGAACATGCATAGAAACAAAAGGAAATTAGACAGATTAAAGAAAATCAATCAGGGATAAGAATCAGATTCAGGTGTTTTAATTTTATTTATAAGAGTACAACTTAATCTGTTACTAAAAAATGTGAATGAGCAAGGAAACTGTTATGGTCAGTAGAATAAAGTTCCCCTTAAATGCCTACAACCCAAACCCTACAACTGGAGAATATGTTGCCTTACTTGGCAAAAGGGACTTTAAAGATGTGCATCAGTTGGGAACCCTGAGATGTTGGGCTATCTTTCAATCTGGGTGGACCAATCTAATCTGGAATCTTTTAAAAGTGGAAGAAGGAGCAGAAGGAGATTGTCAAGTGATTCCATTTGAGAAGTAGACCCACAGTTGCTGGTCTTGCAGATGGAGAAGCTTGCGCTTATGGAGACAACTTTTAGAATCTGGAAAAGACGAGGAATGGATTCTCTCCCAGAGCCTTCAGATTCAAATGCAACACTGATGGAGTGGACACCTTGATTGTCAGATCTCCAATTAACAGCACTGTGAGATAGTAAATTTGTATTGCTCAAGCCACTGTCTGTGGCAATTTTTACAGCAACTATAGTAAACTAATTAATAAACACCAGAGATAGGCAACAGTTACTCGAAAGTAAATTCTAAGTTATGCTTTCTTTGCAGCATGTACCCATAAACCCAATGGCTTGATTTTCATTATGATAAAATCATAAAAGTAATGGCATCTGTACATCCAAAATTAGCCTCTTTAAAACTTAGCAAAATAAGCTCCATTAATGTAAATAAGGAAAATAAAATAGCCATGAATAGCACAAATTGTGCAAAGTTGCAGCCAAAGTTCCTTTGTACTAAACTTGAAAATATCAATACAATGGATGCTTTTCTAAGTAACTGTACCTACTACATAGAAATCAAAGGATCAATAACTGAGAACTACATTGATAAACTTATGAAAAGGCTTATTAAGTATTGCTGATGAATTATTTCATTTTCTCACAGAACTAATGAATTGACATTTTATAAGCTACTTCAAGTCATAAAAGATGAGAAGCTACATAAATCATAATATGAAAAATAGATATGCAACTCAGAAATAATTAACACAAAAACAGAAGCAGGATTTAGCAATTATTGATATATTAATTTTCATAAGGAAATTCAAAGCCAATCAACATAAAGAAACTACAATGTAATTCACTATATCAGTAGGATAGGGAAAAGTATTTTATTTTCAAACAGCTTCAGCAAATTTACTTGATCAAACTATTTAAAAGGAATACTAACAAAAGACATTTTCTTTAAAAAATAAAGGTAATTTTCAACAAAGAAAATTAGAGTAAATGACAAGATACCAATAGAATATCTTTTAAAGTTAACAACCCTAAAAGCAAGATGTCTTTTCTCTAATTTTAATGATTATTTTTGTAAGTTATGTTTCACCTATTTAGAATGAGAAAGAAATAAGAGACTTAGAGAGGAGAAAGGTTAAAATGCATTATTTTACATAGTATGTGCATACACAAAATCCTGAGGAAATAGATAGAAATACTTTCAATAAAAAAAAATCAGTATAGTGGCTTACTATTGGACACCTAAACAAAGAAATAATAGATTTGCTGATTTAGAAAAGAGGTTGTTAATGTTTCTAAAGAAAAGAGTAGAAATAATTTATTTGTATAAAAAGTATATAACTTTTTCATAAGTACAATAGAAATTAAGTAGGAAGGTCATGATTCCTGCTACAGAGTTTAAATAGTTTGAGATGCAAGTAATCCATTGATTTCCATAAATTAATTCAATGCTAATAGCTAGCCTGGAAGATTGTCTTGCTACTCAGTAATGTGGTTCTTAAAATTTAGTGGTCAATCTTGAGAGATGCAATAGAGTGATTCAGCAATAATGAGATGTTTTTAATGTGATATTGTAAAACAAGCCTGCTTTGTCACATTGTCACTGAACTGAAGAGTGAAAGTCAGTATAGCTGTATGTAGGACCCCTGCCCATTTGGGTTAGAAAGATCCTTTTCATTGAAAACTGATCCTGTTCAAGCCACAGTATGTCAAATTTTCTCAGTGCCTCATTTGGAAGATGTGTTCCAAGCCACTTCCCTACTTCAAGTAAAGGCTATAGTTCAGCTTTTTTGGTTATTAATCCATTACTGTTTTGCCAATACATTCTTAAACAAGAGATGAGGTCCACAATTGTTCCCTCTTGTGCATGCTTCTTGCTGATACCAGAACTTCTCTTTGCTCTATGCAGGCTGCAGCAAATTTTATTGCTAATGCTGGTTGTACAACCATTAGTTCTTTTTTCATCCTGTTTTTTTAAATTTAAAAATATTTATGAGAAGCCTAATATATACCTGACATAATATATTCTAGTATGTTTACTCTTTTTTGAGGAAATAACTGATAAAGACTGTATAAGGTTCTTTGGAATTTAACCAGATGTGGAAACTATGATTCATAGCCCATGAGGAAATATCTTCTCACTCCAACAGCCATCCACTGGCATTCCCAAAAGTAGCCCTTGCTCCAGGTTCCTCCATGGTGCTCTAGCACTTCATCCTGTTTTGATAGGTCTTTGGATTTACTGTTTTCAAAGGCTTTTGACAAGAAGAGGGATTAAGGAAGATTCTTTTGCCACCTCAGAAAGTAAAAAAAGAAAAGAAAAAGTACAATTCATCTAGTTTTCTTACTGGAAGAATTTATGAAGAATTGGGAGAGCACAAAGGTTTTCTTTTTTATCTTTCAGATTATCAGGCAACATCATGCACTGAGAGCCAGATCCCATTAATATGAACAAAAAGATTGCATTTTAGACAGAGGAGTGTGCAGAAAATGTCCCCTCATAACTGAAGCACATTTAGTACTTGAGAAGGGAAAATCATATGGTGAATGACTGAAAACAAATATCACTGTAAGTTTTATTTGTATGTGTTCCTGTTTAGAGCATTCCTTAAAGTTCAGGGCTCTCAGACTCATTCCATCATGCTGCCTGCTTTTGTAAATAAAATTTTATATTGGAACCCTAAGATTCATTCATGTTTATTGGAGCTGCCATCACAGAGCTGAGTATTTGCTACAGAGATCACATGACTTGCAAAGCCAAAAGTATTTACTATCTAAAAGTGCACAGACCCTGATCTTAGCAATGTTTGGTAGTGGAATCATTGATTTCACAAAAGGTACTGACTCTGCATTCATATATTTATTCAAAATGAAATGCAATAGAAGAGACTAACACTCCACATACTTGTCACATGATATTTGGTAAAACCATCTTGTTTTTCTATGTTTTTTGGTAAAAGACAGAGCAGCCATTGAATATGCACTGCATATTACATATGTCTAAAATACAATCAATTGTATCTGCAATATGAAAAGTAACTTTAAATAATTATTGCTGCTTTCCTGTTTCAATTGATAGCAAGGAAAAAAACCTTTCAATGTTCAAGCAATCTTTCAAGCACAAATAACAATTGTTGATATCTTAAAACTCTAAATTTTTATGACTCCTTTACATTTTAAATGAAATACATGAGAACAAATGCTTAAAATAGTGCATATTAGGTACACTAATGAAACCAAGTTTCTATAGATCACCTGAATAGTCAGAGCTGATTTTAGTTTAAAAGCATACAAAAGTAGGAGGGCTCTCTTATGGTGTTTATTGTTCTTTTAGTTTATTGCTAGGGATACTTGCATAAAAATCAGCATTTTTTTTTTTTAGTATATGTGCTCCTTCTAAAGTCATATTCCTAAAATTGTGGTGTCCCAACTGGTCACTGAGGAAATGAGAATGATATTGGAAACTGATTCTGACTTCCAAATGAGACAAACTACAGGATCAGGCTAACTATGTGAACAATGAAAATAATGCATTTGCCTGTAAATTCTTGAGTATTATTGAAGAACAGAAGGAAAAGGAAACAAGGAAATGGGAAGACACAAACAAAAATAATGAGCAATTATATTCTGACCCCAAATTCACCTACAGTTTCAATCAACGTTTCTGCTTCTGCTCTCTGTTCTAAATAGTTGTGCACAAGTTCTCATAAATATAGTCAGCTCTCTTCACAACAGCTGTGGCTGCATTCTAAGGATTAATGAATCCATTAATTCATTAATCCTTAGACTTTTTTTTGTTTAAGTTTACCATTGCTTGGCATTTTTTAAACACCCTGCATCAGCTTTTACTCTTGGGCCAATATTGCAATGTGTGGGTGCTTTCCAGACAGAGATTTCACCCTGCAATCTGGAGTTTGTTTTCTAACAAACACTCCTGAAGGGGGTGTGGCATGCATGGTGGCACTTGTGTAATCTCAGGTAGGTCTCTAAGCCTCAGTTCCACTCTAGCAAAAATGAACACTAAAATATCCCCACCCCCATAGAGTTGTTGGGAGCTTCAAGGAGAGAAATATGTACAAAGGGGTTAAGACCGCATAGCACATGTGGGCTTTATGATACTAAATGTGGAAGCCACATGGGAATTCCAGCAATGCAGCAACTAGTAGAGGCTTTTGGTATCTCCACTTCTACAATGACTCAAAGCAATAGAAAAGGCTGTCCAAAAACACACTATTGTTTAAAATCACCAACGAGTATTGTGTTTCTTGAATACCCACTTTTCTCTGTAGAGTTGATTTGGAGTGCCTGCTGGCCACACCAAAAATCAGACCCACCTTGGAAGACAGCTGTTTGGCAAGGACACCACCATCCTCTCCATAGGTGCCTGTCATGGCAGTGGGGAAGCAGGAACTGCCAACAAAGCAGAATTTGGTAAGTGGTCAAGAGAGGGGCTCACGCGAACTTGGGTCACATACCCAGGAACCCCCAGTTATAATGGGTGCACCTCTGAGGCAATACCTTTGGTCTTATAGGCCTCCACTGAGAAAAGTTGTCCAAGTTAGGTCTGCTAAAAATAAATCCACCCAATGTGCATACCCAGGCTGAATTGGCACACTCAGGTTGATAAATTCCAGCAAATATGAGGTTCACTTACTAGTGAGTCTGGATTAAACTTGTGCCACCTTTGCCCAGAATATACAAATGGCCCATAATCAAGTCTGCCTAATTCTCAGCTGGCTGCCCTGCAGCAACCAGCTATGGCTTCAAAAATCTAGCCTTACCCCCAACTCAAAATTGTTGGTGTCTTCACATACAGCCTAAAGTTCAAGCCTCACAACATCCATGCCAGGTTCTCTCCTCTTGTCCTTGCCTTCCTCTCCAATCAACCTCCTCTTTCATGTCCCTCTCTCCTCCCCAAGACAGGAGGCTCTTACTTTGAGAATCCCATTCTAGGGGACACTGAGTTGAATTTGAGTGTCAGAGTCACCTCAGATTTAGTTTTATTTTAAATAAACCCAAGAACACTGGTAGCTGGTGTGATTTGTCTACCTATTACAATACACTCAGTAAACATATATTCAAGAAATACATTTCTGTTTTCTTATTATTCTCATAGATACAGGTATTTCCTAGTGATTCACCTACACCATTATTTAAAAATTCAAATGATTTCCCTGTAACCTGCCTCTTAAGGAAATACATAATTAAATCAAGAGGTATCACACAAACATCTTAATATACTGAATAGTATTGCAGAGCAGTGCTTTATTTATTGTCTTTTTTGACCTTTCACAGCATGTATCATAGAATTGGCTCCTAAGAGATGTACAGTAAAGTTTTTAAATAAGGGTGTGGGAGAAGAACCCCTTTAGACTATTTTTTCCTGGTCTGATGAAAACTAGATTTAAGTCTGAGATTCTTTTCTATTAAAATGGATAGTCATTATTACTTTGTAAGAAAATATGTTCACTATAATGTAATTAAAAAAACATTCACATACAATACAATGTCAAAACATGGCAAGTACCAAGTAAGGAAAGCTTGTAAATAATTTGATTTATTTTTCTTGAACTATTATTTCTCCAGAGAGCAATATTAAAATGGGCAGCTGTTACTCACATTGGATATATAAAATAGCTTTCCTACAACTAAGATTCTTACAAATTCCTACAAAATTGGATTCTTGGATGAGGTGACAATTGTTTCCAAGTTTTCTGTCAGTTATTCTCATGAGTGATATTCAAAATATTGCATCCAACAATGGTACAATAAGTGCCAACTGATCAGAGCACACACCCCCCTCTCAGAACAGATACTGTAAATGACCACCAGCAATGTGGCTTAAACCACCCCTGGTTCTTCTGGATTTCTCTTTAAAAGTGTCAGATTATCCTTTTTTAGAGACAAAGAGATAAAAATGCATTTGTGGCTTTTTCCCTTATTTTCTTTTTTCTTCAAGCACAATCATCTATGAAAACCCATTCTCAGTTAGGGGTATTATAAGACAGAAATTTAACTCACGACTGGAAAATTTGTTAGGCCTGCTGCCATTTGAGCTCATGCACATGTCAAAATTTTACTAGCATTGACTTTCCTCAGAATGCAGTCATTTGGCCAACTCACTTCAGTCAGAGTGAAATAATGCCTTGTTTGGGAAACTTTGGCTTAATGTTATTCATTCTGTAATTTCTTTGGAGACCCCCATCTGTTCACCCTAAGCTGCGATAATGCACGGGAAGACATCCACATGGTTTCAAAAAAGATATAGAAAGCACACTAAAAACTCCATGACTGTAATTTTTATTGTTTTTGGTTTTCCTGTTGACATCAAAGAGTCATGAACAGGAAAATCCCAAGGTGATCCTAATCAGGGCATTCACCACCCTCCCCCCAGCCCAGCTCCTCCACACTACACACTCCCACCCCTTTCCATTGCAGCCCCTGGACTGACCGTTATTTTCTCACTGCTTCTCTTTTCCCAGCACCAATCACATTTACCCATTCTTCCAAAGTTCTTCTCACCATTGGGAAGAAAAACCATTTGAAATTCTTTGAATGGACAATAATGAATTAAAGTGTTCTTTTTTTCCCCCTTCAGCTCAACATACTTATATTTTTAACAAGGGCATTCTGGAAACATAATATGATCCTTATTTCAAAGAAGCCTGGGGGTATTGAGACTTTCAGGTAGCTTGGCAACCTGTAAGAGAAAGAAATATTTGGACCTCCAAAGCAAAGAAGACTTATTTATGGCTTTTCTTTCTTTTTTGTAAAGGAGAGACAGACATCTAGTTTATTACACATTCATATGCATAAAATACTTCTTCAGGTAAACCCCTATTAATTGTAAGACAAAACCTCAGATAAAGAACAAGCCAGCTTATCAGCAATCTTTTCATTGTGCTTCTATAAGAAGTTTCTGTAAAAAAGAAACTGTAGGAATCTAGCCTATGGAAACAGCCTGGCTCAACTTACTTGAACATTTCCATTTTATTCATAAAGTTCTGGGGATTTGGGGCTTTGTTTTGTTTTCTTGCTCTTTGTTTTTTGCTTTTTTTTGGTTAGAATAGTAACTGCAGGGTTGGATGCATTGTTTATTTTATCACATTTAATGCAAAGATTATTACTGTAATTTACATATCTCAGTAAGAGCCAAAAGCTTCCTGCTCTGACTTTTTCCACCAAAGTGTTACAAATTAACAACTCTGCTACACTAAAGCAAATGAAAAAAAGTTAATTCTTTTCAATGTGAGGAAAATTATCTGCCCATGGGACTATATAATCCCCTCAACAAGTTTCTCAGAAACAAGAAAACAGAGTTTTTGTATAAACTGCATCAGTGTTTTAGTTCCTTGCAACACATTTACACACATTTTAAGAAAATATGGTAAGATCAACATTGATCACCAAAAGTGAAGGCACTGAAGCACTGCCTTTGGATCTGGGAACCATGCACAATTTCGAAGAGAAAAGAAAGTGCACTCATACTATTTTCAAGAATCACTGAAGCCTTAATTATAGCAATTTTTGCAGTAAATATGAATTACTTCCTCATTTCCCATCAGAACCCAAATATCAAGTTCTAGGAAGCAGCTAGTCCAGTGTCCCATAACAGTGGGGTGGGAGGAAGCACCTCTTGTGGCATATGGGTGAAGGTGCTGTGAAGCGTGAATGGCACGTGTCACTTCATTAAAAATATGCCAGTGGAGGAGTGGACTCTTGGTGAGACCCTGGTGAGAAAATTCCTGGAGCACCCAATTGGCCCTTCAGTCATTCTCACCCCCTAGCATCCCCTGAGGAGGTGGAAAAATCCCCCAGGGTCTCCTCAACAAAGAACTTGCTTCCAATGGCCTGCCATTTCCTCCAGGGTCCCTTTCACTCCTCGCCTTCTTCCTATATCCTTGCTGATTTGGTGGAGCTCAGGCCAGCACAAAACCCAGATGCTACTTTTTCCTTCTTCCTCTGAAAGCCCACTCACTCTGGTAACTTTAGGACATAGCATATGAGAGGAGTCAATCCATTGATGGGTTAGTGATAAACAAAAGAGAATTACAATGGTTGAAAGACTGTTCCATAACTAATATTACAAAAACTTCTTGCTTCAGAGGTTTCCTAAAAGTCATTTGTCAGAATACATAGTTTTAATTCTGATTCTTATTCCATATTTTATTAAAATGTAGGTATATAATATCTAATGTTGGGTACGCATTTCCACAAATTTTGTAAATCTCTATTATCATAATAAATTATTCAAAAAATTTAAGATATAACTTCTCTGAATTGAGAATAACAATTATTTATATAGTATCTTCTGTTGTTGAAGTACTGAGCTAGGCTTTGGGAAGATAAGATAAAATACATCTTTTCCCTCAAGGATTTCATTGTCACCCTCACAAGAAATAATTTTATTACCTTCATATTGTACTTTTTACATTGTATGATGTTAATTATGTATTTATAAATATGTAATTTAAAATAAACATGATCTAAAATTAATGTATTTAATTGCTATTATTGAAATTAATACACACTTACATTAAAATCTCACCAATACTGAAGTGTATAAAACAGAAAGTAAAATAATCCAATCCCTGACTTTCTGATTTTCTGCAATGCAGGTAACCATTGATAATATTTCCCTTTATGTATACTTTAAACATTTTGAATCAAATTAAGCATACTTTTCTACAATTTCCTTAATAGTATCCCAATACAGAGAAGTGTCATAATGCTTTTAACTTTTCTCCTGTAGATGTATTATTTAATCTTTATGGCAAATAATCAAATGCAATAACACATGGAAAAATTCAACAAAATTAATTCCCTTCCCCTATCTTCCTACATAATTTAAAGTTTATGT